>JALIZH010001538.1:0-178617 GCA_030522465.1 Rhipicephalus appendiculatus | reverse complement strand
TACTCGTTATTCAACCACTAGAATTATTACCGGTCATGCCGGAGAATTCGGCGCATGTGTTCTGGAAGCGAATCAAAAGAGGACGAAGATGAGGACGAGTACGCAGCGAACGCGAGCTGGTTCATGATGGTGATCATTCGTGTATCTGACAGACAAATTACGGCGAGATTAAACAGCCTCGCTCTGAAAAAAAAAAGGGGGGGGGGGGGGATACATAAGAAGAGAGAGGGAAAGATAAAGAGACACAAGGAAGGCCGCCCAGTCCCACTCTTCCTTCAGGATTGGCACCAGTAGTGCGAAGGTTCCTTCTTATCTTCTTTTTTTACTCGTGTCGAGCGCATTCTCAAAAGATGAAGTTGGCGTGTAGGTCGCGCGCTCATGCGCTTCCTCGTTTTTTTTTACTCACACGAAAGGCGCAAACACGAAATGAGCGGGGAGCTTGCTTGCTCACGTGATATTTTCCTGTACCTCACAAGACGTTAAAACGCATCGATATAAGGTTTTCGTCCTTAACAATCGTCACAAATTAATGGGGGGTTGCCTTCAGAAAAACGTGATAGTGCGTCCTTGGTGGTTTGTATACGTACATTCATTGCAGCAAGTTGGATCATGCCCCGCAGCGGGTATGTGCCACTTGCGCAGAAAAAAACGACAAAAACAGCACGAGGGCGTGCGCACGTTCAGTGAACGAGCATTTCGCCTCCATATTGGCGAGTCAACCGACGATCCTTCGCGTCCGCAGAACCAGTCCTTTCACCGCAGCCGTAGTCCACCAGTGCAAGGGAGACTTGATACACAACTTCTTGATACAATCTCGGCACCATGGTTGGTGAGTTACCGCGTATATTTTTTATCGTAACCTTACTACGAGCAAGGGTGCCCTGGAGCCTCCTTGCAGTCTCTTGAATTCCCACCCTTCGCTATCAGCCGACAAATCGGATGCTGCGACGCTAAGCGCTCAGCTCACGGTCGTGATTTTTTAGTGCGAAATGCGCGACGGGAGTACGCCGCAGGTCTGGAGAAAAGGCTTCTCAATAAATGTTAGTGTTGAACCAAGTTGACTCTGAGGTGCAGCATAGTTTTCGAATGATTCTCATCGGAAATGTGTAGCGGCCGTGACAGAAGAGAAATACCTGACGAGAAGTAAGAGCGAAAATTTACCGAACGCTTTCTCTGCACCTAGAGACGCTCTATCGTCGTCTTCGATTGAACGTGGCATACAGGAACAGTTATTAGTACCGCATAGAGCGTACCACTAGTCCCTGCTGTGATAACTATGGCAGCATAGAGACAGCGCAGCACATATTACTTGTCTGCCCCGCGTACCGCGACGAGTGACAACTGTTTGAATGACCAACGGGCATGATTTGCAACGATCACCTGACGTTACACAACATAGTAAGGCCCGGTGCCCGGCCCTTCAAAACAGCGATGGGTGTTAACTATTGAATTACCTGTAAAATATTGGCCTAGTTAGAATGCTTCGTTGATTTTCTTTTTAACGTGGCAAAGCTTTAGGTACCTCACATCCAACAGTTGTAAAAAACTTATGTCAGGTTCACTTGAGCATTTTATATTTTTTTATATTCTTTTTATTATTATATTCTTCCCTCTCTCTTGGATACAATCCCATTGCCCATCCCTTTACAGAGTAGTATGCCACCGGCATATAGAGGCCGGCAGAAATCCGTCTTTCTCATTTAAATTGCCTCTCTCTCTCTCTCCGACAAATGGCATTCAGTGATACCGGTCACTGCTCAGTTTCTCACAGCATGCCAGGGTTCAGTGCAAGCCTGCGCGCATGGCAGGATTGTTTCGGTCGGGCTTAGGGAGAACAACTGATCCGGTTTTACGTGCCAAAACAACGATGACATTATCAGGCACGCCGTAGTGGAGTACTGCAGATTGCTTTCGCCCTTTTGGGGCGCACCTAAATCTAATTACATGGATGTTCTTTGAATTCGCCATCACCGAAACGCAACCGCTGCGGCTGGGAACCGAACCCGCGCACTGGGGCTAATCAGCGCGACAACCTTTCGTCCTAGGCTACCCCGGTGAGCTCGCTGAAGGTTTAATTTTCAATCCGTAGCAGTACTCGGGGTGCGGACGTAGTCATTGGACTTAAATGAACCTTCGACGCTCAAGACCTTCCTCAGACGTAAGCTTGGTCTCAGATGTCGTTACGCTAATTACAGGTTGTACGAGGTTCAAGGTAATACCACTGTCAGCTCATAATATATATATTCTTTTAATTTGGGCTTCTCAGGTGCCTAATCTGAAATCTGCCCCACAAAGAGGGAGTTATGGAGGAAGTTATGCCTGGATGCGTAGAAATTGAATAATGAGTTCACTTTTCACATCGGCAGCCGCTGGTCTTTGGTGAAACTAGCATATTTGTTTCTTGTCATCTGCACTTTTACTGTCGACTACATCAATGAGCTTACCGCAGTGCGCGCACACAGCTCCACGCGCTGGCACTGTACACGCACATGCACAGACAAACGCACAACCCACGCGGCGTTCGTTCGCGCACACACGCACACGTGAACGCACACAGAGATAGAGAAATACGGGCGTACATGTCTAGGAAACATTTCTCGCTCCCTTGAATCGCAATAGTAAAATTCTGCCTACGTTAGCTTTTTTTTCTGCCTCTTTCAAGTCTGCTATCAAATGACATGCTTTCTCGGATCACATTCGAACCCACTTATATCGATACCGGTTTTAACAATATATCGGTTATAACAATAGAAACTGCTGCACCATCAACTTTTGTATGGTTTCAATGGTAAAATAACCCGCTTACAGCACTGCCCACATGCCGCATTATCGGTTATAACAATGAATTCTCTCTGTTGGGTGTCCGTGCTGAAAGCTAATGGAAGGTGAAATTCTTGAAATGAAAGAAGATAACGAGAAATTCAAGCTGCTGAACCTCCGCCCACAACTCCATTGTCCCCTGGCGCTTCTTCGGATTCGCGGTATGCTTCTCCGCATAGAGCTTTGACATTGTGGCAAAGCTGACTTTTGGAAATCCGCTTCGGCAGGGAGTGGCGGCGGCTTCGGTTAATGTACTTTCGGAGATGGAACTTGAGTAAAAAGTTGAGACTTGGAAGTGCTTCAGCGTCTAGAATTTCAGACGGTGTCATACATTGGCTCTATGGGGCTTGTGGCGGTCACGTGAAAGTGCCCGTATTTTCAAGCATGTCCGTAAAATCGGCAGCTTTGTCATCCTTATCACTGATGTCTGTTGGCGTATCCCTATCTGACATTATAGTCTCCTAACAGCAGCCTGCTGTACTCATATATTGTTTTTTTTTTTTTGTGCAACACGTTTATAGCAATTATCGGTTATAACAAAGAAATTTTCGTGGCACTTGAGTATTGTTATAAGGGGGTTCGACTGTACATAGCAATGAAATCCGCATTCATGGTGTTGTTTCCCCTTCTCTTTTTTTATTACAGAGGGTACCTCTTCCGGAAAAAGTAAGTGTACCAAGCGTGTTAAGAGCGCTCATAAGACGTCGCTGTACGCACACAGAGAGGAAAAAAAAAACTTCCCCATCTCCCGCTAAAGGGAACCATGTGTGGATGCGAAGCAGCGGGGAGATAATTAGCTTGAGCGGGAGGAACGTCGCCGCTATCGTTTCACGGCAGCGGTAAAAGCGCACGAGCGGCAGCAACGAACGCGGCTTAAGCATATATAGATCCAACGAGCGGGCACATGTCCATCGCTAAGAGGGCGCGTACGATAACATCACCACGGGTGCGAAGGCTGCCGTCGAAATCTGCTCAAGCAGAGAGGAAACGCCTCGCCCGTCTTTAAGTAGCATGAAGAGACGCCAGGGTTTAGGAGGGGGGGATCATTCGAGCAACGACTGTGAACATTGAACAAAGGGGCACGGTGGCGATCGCTAGCCCGCGCGCTATCTCGGCAGGCATCACCGGACGGCCCGTATACCCTTCTACGTGAGGCGCTTTCAACGCGAAGAGACTGTGCGGAATCCACTTGTCTCCCTGAAGCGGACGAATTCTCTTACGCCAGCGTTTTGTAGAGTTAACGCGACACTGGATCTAAAAAAGTTAGCCGTAAACCTTACTTCGTGTAGCGTTTCAATTCGTTGTTATCGCTTTCATTTCTTTTCCCTTCCGGTGAAAATGATTTTTGTTTTCATTGTGACGTCCCGAGGGCCCCTAGTAATGGTCAGCTTCAGTACCGCGTATTGGTGACATCACAGAAGCGGTGTCCTTCGCTCGTTGCTCGGCGATGATGTGGCTTAACCGGGGTTAGTGCCAGGAGACCATATATGTTTTTTTTTTTTTTTTAGCGGCAGACACACCCCATCAATAAATACTTGAGGAGGCAGAGGTGATGTTTACACGAATGTGTCAACTGGCAGGGTCAGATAGTGCTTCAAGTGTGTCGCATTTACATAAGCGTGCGCAGGGTTCCCCTTCAGGGGGGGGGGGGGGGCGAATGTTTATCAAGGCGGCCCCCCTCCCTATTAAGTCTATGTATGAATGTATGGGGGCAAAATATGTGCCCCCCCCCCCCCCCCCTGACTGGGTGACATGGGGGGGCGCCCCCCCCCCCCCCCTTGCCCTCTCGTGCGTACGCATATGCGCATTCATGTAAACGACACGCAGTAGCGCTTTAGAAAGGCTAAACTCAATAATTAGCCAAAAGAATGTAGTTGAAGGTTGCATAAGCCGTCTCAAGTGGTGCATGTAAAACTGGCACTGTTCAGGCGGAACAAACTCGCCCCCCACCAGCAATGTCACTGCCATTAGTTGAAGACGAGTACAAACAAAGGGCCCTTGCCCATATGCATTTATGCCTGACGTATGCGTCTTATAACAAAATTATCTGGAGATTTGACATTTAATATTCGGAAGTGGCTGGGAGACAACCTCACGATGTCTGATTTAAGATTTCGATGGCTGCATACATTCAACCTCAGAGCCAAGTGAAATGTTCTTATGTGCGAAATTTCATTAGGCTGAAACCATCTATGCATGCTACGAAGTTTTGAACGTATACACAAGATGTAGCAAAGTGTAAGACAGACCAGCCTAGTCATGAATTATGTTCTGGTGTGCTTTGTTTCATTTTACCCTGTGAGATTTTCTCTCTCCGTAATCGGTTATAAAGATCGTTAGCGACCTTTCTTCCATAGCTGCATGATCTAGTTCAGGTAATGTAGGAAAGATTGTTTTCTTACCGGCATTTTTTTTTATCTCCCATTCAATTAGGTCGGTCGGCGTTCCAGTAAGTACATTATGCAAATGTATCGCTGGCTTATTGCGGTGCCCTTGATCATTGTTTGTTAACAAATATTTGTAAGATCGCTGTGCTTAATTATTAAGTCTGATTTGTGCTTGTGCTTAACTATAACTTAACTTGTGCTTAACTATATGACGTCCGTTTTGTTGAAACGAAGCGCACGCTAAGGCCCGATTCACATTTCGCGTGCAATGCTTTGAATATCATCCGCAGCATTCGTTAGCGCATTGCTCCGGGGTCGAGTAACGCTTTAATATGGCTTGCTCAGTCACAGGAGTAGATATGGAATTTTTATTCGACTGTAGTCAAAGCGGAGCTAACACTCGAACCAAAAGTGATGTTGAGCCAATTATCACGTCTGTATCACAGGAGTACATAAGTAATGTTCATTACTGTCATATAAAATCAGATAGCCAGGACTGCAACCACAATGTACGTTGCAACAACCTTGCGCAAAGGGTTTCTTTCCACAGCAGTTTCAGGACAGGGCGTGGCTCTATAGTAGAAAAACTTGGCGGATTACCTTCGCCGTCAAGAGCAGAACGCGATAGCGAATCGGGCCCCGGGCGCATCGCCTTCTCAATTGCTAGCTTCGCTTCTGTTCTCGGTGCTTGCCTCAACCGTGCCGTTAGGTAACGAACGACTGTGCGCGTAACATTGACTGTTTCAAACTATCATAGAATGCCTACAGCAAGTAGATTTGTTAAGAGCACAATACGCCATAATTCTTCATTTTAATAATAATAATATCTGGGGTTTAACGTCCCAAAACCACGATATGATTATGAGAGACGCCGTAGTGGAGGACTCCGGAAATTTCGACCATCTGGTGTTCTTTAACGTGCACTCACATCGCACAGTGCACGGGCCTCTACCATTTCGCCTCCATCGAAATGCGACCGCCGCGGCCGGGATCGAACCCGCGACCTTCGGGTCAGCAGCCGAGCACCCTAACCGCTATACCACCGCGGCGGACAATTCTTCATTTTGCGAATCAGTGAAGGGCCCACCACACGTCCGTAACGCAACACGCGTACCTACGCAGATGCTCACTTTGTGGAAGCTTTTGTAGCAAACTGATTATGATTAATTATGTAAACTTCAACTGCGCTTGGGACGATACCCCAGAGCAGAAGCAGACAGGACGAACGCAGACTAACAACTGATTTATTGAAATCACATCCTGTTTGTCCCAAGCGCAGTTTTAAGTTTTCATGTCTTATCAACTAGCCCCCCCAACACACTCTTCTAGAGGGATAATGATTAAGCATGTTTCAGCGCTTTCTAGGGTTTTGTGGGTCATTTCAACTTACACAGCAGCAAGACTAGCGCCCGTAGGGACGAAAGAGAGAAAGCGCTTAAAGATCTGCAACTCCGCTCATCCTTCCGGACTGCATTCTAGAAAGTTTTCCAGCAATCGGCTCGTGAGGCAACAAACGGCGATACTGAGAGCAACCGATGATTAGCTGAAAAGTTGCTCAGGGCCCCTTCAATAGATCCTGCTTGTCAAAAGCTGAGGGTTCGTCCACCGGTAATCGCAAAACTTGAATATAAGAAAACTTAGCCTTCTGGCCACTCCATAACGTCCTTTTTAATGACTGTGCCGTTTAATCCTGACCGTCACATGAGAGCTTGATGCTTTGGTGTTGGAGCCAGTCCGCCTCGGTGGAGCAGTGGCTACGATGCTCGGCTGCAGACACAAATGTCGCGGGTTCGATCCCGGCCGCGGCGGTCGCATTTCGATGGAGGCGAAATTGTAGAGGCCCGTGTACTGTGCGATGTCAGTGCACGTTAAAGAACACCAGATGGTCGAAAGTTCCGGAGCCCTCCACTGCGGCGTTTCTCATTATCATATCGTGGTTTTGGGACATAAAACCCCAGATATTATTATTAATATTGGTGTTGGAGCCGCTAATGTCCACTGAGCTGCCATTATTAAAACTAGAAGCTTAAATGCCCCATCAAAGGAAATTTGACCGTCGCCGTCTTCCAGATTAGCCGAGACTTGGCAGCACTTCGCGACACTCGCGTCGGCATCGCACCAGTGATGGAAAAGAAGTAATAAATGTTGCTCAGAAGCCACGTTATACTGAAGTCAATGTGTGTGTGCTCAGTTGGCGTATATCAAGTCGCATGGCCTCAACGTAACATGACCTGATCTTAAAGTCACGTATTGCGATGTCATGATTCCATGATGACGTAATATCTTGACGTCACATTATAGTGTAATGGCAGGCCTTAGTTGCTGGGTCTAAGCTGGGCCAATCAGCGAGGCAGTGCAAAGCCACGTGAGTTGCAGAAAGCTTGCAATGCCTCCGATCCTATACGGTAGTGCAAAACAACGTTAAGTTCAGAAACCTTTCAGAGGCGGGAATGAAGGGTGGGGGGGAGGAGGTATAATGCATCGGCTGTCAAGACGTAAGGCTGGCTTTCGCCTTGGAGTCGCTTAGGAGATGGCGAAGGGACACTTCGGGGTGTTTGAACAAAAGGCACATTGAGCGTTTCCATCCATCCATCTGTCTCTCTCTCTCTCTCTATCTATCTATCTATCTATCTATCTATCTATCTATCTATCTATCTATCTATCTATCTATCTATCTATCCAGCCGCCTGCGTCTGGTTGCTCTCACAAACATCTCCTTAATTTTGGATATTCAAAAAATTAAACAAGAGTATATGAAACCTTTGCGAACAAAATGTGGCTATCAGCTTTCATAACAATGTAGTAAACATTACATGAGCGCGCCTACGATTCAGGAAGCTAAGGTCAAATGTAGTTCGACCCCGGTAAATAACAAGGTGTGGGTCCGAGCTAGTTGGTATTCCATGATAAACTACTTTTTGCGCCCGTCCGTGTTTGTTTCGTCCTTTGTCCTGAAAATTTTTGCGCAAAAAGTAGTTTATCCCGGTAAATAGGCCAGCGACCGATACCTATAATATGTACATGATCGCACCGTAACATGCACTTCTTTTCCTACATCTGTGCACTGTTGAGAATGCCGACGTTAAGCTGGACCATAGACAACCTTGCAGACTGCAGGTTAGGGTACGTGCCTGGTGCAGCTCTCGATATGAGCACAATTACGCAACTTGCTTAAAGATGTCGATGAACCTCGTAACGCTGGGCGAAAGGACAACAGAAAAAAAAAACAATGCGGCAGAGGCAGCTGCCAGCTGACTGTTTCGCATCAAATTGATTCTCGTAACACACTGGATCTGCCGGAATATCCTACTCGTTGACGTTCCATTGAAGTGTGATGTGTATGACGCCCCTTTACTAAGGGAACAAACGTTGCTTAACACAGGGCGGTGAGAGCATGACCCACCACTCTTCGAGACGAGCATGTACCCAACAGTCCAGTTTGACGCACTTGTGCAATAGGCGCTCCTTTATATTAATGGCTCTCAGTCAGTCGAGGAGTCCTGCGAGTGTGTGCTTGACGAATCGGTATGATTACACAGCGCCTGTATCGCTTCGAAGACACCTGATGATTTGCATTGTTGTATTTCTCTTCTCCGCAGAGAGGGCATGGGGGGGTTATGTGGCTACGTTCCTGTTGGCGACGGTCGTGGTTCTCATGGTCACCATGGCTGTCTTGGTGGTCGTTTTCCTGGCTTCGAGTGAGTTTACAATAAGCTTCAATCATTGAAAGTTTTCGGTATACCTGAACAACATCTGTCTGCCGCAAGGGAAATGGATTAATCAAATCAGGGGGGATGTACGCTAAAACCTACGGTATGATTTTGAGAAACGGTGTAGTGGTAAACTCCGCGTTGATTTTGTCCAAACCTTTTTCGAAGTCCTAGCAGTCCATAAGTCCAACACATAAACGCAGCCGCTGCAGATGGCAGTCGACACCGCGTTCTCAAACGTAGTAAAGCAAGATCCTAGTTACAAGGCTACTACGTCTGGTGAACAGGAAATTAGCAAAGAAGGTGATTAGAAAAAACTGAAACAACACTGTGACATGCCAATATAAATCACGCCGGTGACAGAAGTATTGCGAATGCAAGTCCAAAGTAAAAAAGCGGAAATATTTAAATTAAAGGGGTTCAGCAACACTTTTCCAGCATGGTCAGAAAACGCTGCCAATCGTTGTCGTTGGTCAAGCCACACGACAACACGTGAGCTAAACATTATAGCGCAGCACGCTGCCTAGAATTTACAAATAATTATCAAAGTCAGGTACAAATCGTTTCCTCTTCTCTCAGCAAAATATGCCGTACACCCAAATGACCCGCCATATACCCAAGTGCGCGGCCATTGGCTGAGCTGCATATAGTTACCGTGGCTGCCGCGGGATGCCGCGACGTGGCCACGTGCGCGCTCGTGAGCGCATTGAAGTGAGGCGTGCGTTAGAAGAGAATAAAAGAAAAGTGCTCAATTTCATGACGCGCACAGGACGAAACGTCTTTGCTCCATCCCATCCCTCCCTCCTTAGCTTCCATCGCGCCCTTCGGGACGAGGGAAGATATAAAGAAGTTACAGCGGGTGACAAATCTCTAGCTCCGCTCGTAATTCGTCATCATCAGCAGCAGCCTGACTACGCCCCTCTGCAGGGCAAAGGCCTCTCCCATGTTCCGCCAATAAACCCGGTCGTGTGCTTTCTGCTGCCACGTTATACCTGCAAACTTCTGAATCTCATCTGCCCACCTAATTTGCTGTCTTCCCCTCACGCGTTTGCCTTCTCTCGGAATCCAGTCAGTCACCTTCAATGACCAGCGGTTATCCTGCCTACGCGCTACGTTCCCGGCCCATGTCCATTCTTGAGTTCAACTACGATATCCTTAACCCCCGTTAGTCCCCCGGCGACCACAGCCGGTAATGCACTCCCTCACCAGAGCAGGATTGGCCACCCTGGTGCAGTACTTAGCCGCTGCCTCCCATATGAATACACCGCTCGTAACTGAAGGATTTTAAAATTTTTTGGGCAGTCGACTCGTGAGGTGATGGGCTCCTTGAACATAGGCGTGCGCACGAGGGGGGGGCAGTGGGGGCGGGCGCCCCCCCCCCCCCCCCCTAATCACCTAAGAAGGGGGGGGGGGGGGGCGCAAAGTCTGTCTCATACATTGACTTAATAGGGAAGGGGGGGCGCAAAGTCTGCGCCATACATTGGCTTTATAGGGAGGGGCGGGGGGGCGCTGCGACGAACCTTCGCCCCCCCCCTGAAGGGGAACCCTGCGCACGCCTATCTCTTGAATGATGCCATTCAATGGTTACGTTGAAATAGTGTTGCAGGGCCCCTTTAATAGTTGATTCAAAAACGCTCTGGAAAAAGATTGAACATAGATTAACAGAAGACATTGGTGCAGAAAGGGAGGAAGGCGGCTCTAAGCTGCACCCACGGTGTAAGAATTACATAGACAGGTGCTGACACACTCCCACCATCGCGTGGAAAAGCGCAATTCCGGGTGTCCAATTATATTCGGGCTGTTATCAGTTGGCTTGCAGCTTAGTCGGTGCCTTCTTAGACGGCGCTACGACGAGCAGGGTCAGTCGTCTCGGCCGCAACGCGCATCCTCCTGATTCTGCGTTTTTTTTTTTTTTTTTTTTGTTGCTGGCATGTGTGGCCGCGCTGTTTTGAAGCCAGGCTTTTTTGTTTCGTTCGCGTGCGATTTATGTTCTTATATCGACGAAGGTGGCATCGATTTGCTGAGAGTGGTCTGAAATGGGCAGAACGTGTTCTGGCTATCGAACTTGCACGGAGCGTGTGCCTTCAAAGTGCCGTCCGAATTAAGGTGATGGTCTGGAGCAGTGGCGTGGCGCAATTCCGAAGGCAGAACGAACTCTAATGCCTACCAACCATGCCTGCGCTAAGCATTTTTCAAAAAACATGATTTCAACCGCATATCACGCGGAGTTCAAGGCAAGGGCGCTTCTTGACGCGCCAAAATGCTTGTTCCATCTATAAATGCCATTCCCATACCTTATTTCCGAACTGTCCGAAGTACCTCACACTTTAAAGTAAGCCATAAAGCCACCCGGAAGAGAGAACCTCCTGTGTAAGCATCTCAACGATGTCGACAAGAAGTCGACAAGATCGATGCGACGGAGCGATGTTAATAGTATAATATATTAATTTTGTTGACGTGATAGCATCGATGTTGATAATATAATAATTAGATAAACATAATATTATCCCAACAGAGGTATAGTAATAATTGCCGGGGCTGGGAGTTTGCGCTTTAAAACCACCATTTGATTACGAGGGATGCTGTAGGGAAGGGTTCCTCACTAATTTTGACCACCTGGGTTTGTTTAACAAGCACCTCTAATCACACGCGTGAATTCTTTGCATTTCGCCCCCCACTGAAATCCGGCCGCTGCGGCCGGGAAATGTCTTGATGGAGGGATAGGACGCTGGCTAAAAGTGTTCTCAAATTATCTTTCTTTGCATGGATGAATGCCTTGAACAGACGAAACAACTAGTGCGCGCGAGCGGAATTGGATGGGCTGTGAGTGCTGCCCGATCGATTCGTGTTCACGACACTCACACCCTGCACGAGGCATTTTCATGTCAGCAAATCCTTAAACCTCGTAAACTTTTCATTTTCGTATGAAATAACAAACTGTCTTCACGCTTTGAGTGTTACTCACACCACTACGAACGAACACGCTCGGGAGGCAGAGGAATTTCTGATCGTCTGCGCCACTTCGCTGCGTCCCTTGAGTGCGGCGCCATCTGATAGCTCGCAGCTGATTGCGTCCGGGAGTAGCCGACCATACTGATGCCGCTCAGGCGCGCTCAGTGTCAACACCTGAATATTCTTGCACCGTGGATGCACCTGAGGGCAATTAGACAAGTTTCGAGGTATCGAAGTCGTGCATATATCATTTTGACAAGGGGGGGGGGGGGGGAGCCTGAGCGGAATGTTTGCGTGCGTGTTGCGATGATGCCAAATAAGTTAACCTTAGTTAAATACGACCAAGACGAATGAATTTACCCTTTAAGCGCTTTAAAATTTTGAAATGTGTGGCAATTCGAATGCGGAATCTCAAATTTACCAAAAAAGCAGCTAAAATTACGCTGTACATCAGTGCCACTCAAATGTTCGTAAAACGTTTAAAGACGTTTTGCGATAGATGTAGCAGTTTATATATTATACTGATCATTTCTTCAATAAAGTCCAAATGTGATCATTCATGTGTTTTGTTCAACTATTTTAATATTGAAGCGAGAAGTTATGTTATTGATAAGATATTGTAAGTGTTTAGTTCCATTAATGTAGGCATATTGCCGCGTTCTCTTATTTCTTTATTTTGATGTTTTCGAGTTTGACCCCCCCCCCCCCCAAAAAAAAAAAAAATATATATATATATATATATATATATATATATATATATATATATATATATATTTACTGAAATACAAATAGACGCAAACCTTCGAGGAAGAAAATTAGAGGCAGAAGAGAAAGGGCGTCACTCGCAACTAACTTTATTCTCAGAACATCAGCTACTTTAATAGCCGTACCAACTATGCGCGCGCACATCACCTCACGTGCTCGTCAAAAAACACTCGATAAGATTGACAAGAAATGACAAAAAAAATCGATTAAACGAAAAAAGATTCGAAGAAATCAAACTCACCACCACGCAGAGCAACAGAAGTGTCACTAACACATATATCTCCCTTCTTTTTAATGTAGTAAGCTTCCATGATTTCACGCGCTAATGTATCATTACTCTTTCCAAGAACGGAAACACTGGAAAACCCGGGCTCACACTTACAGGAACCACAGTGCACCGGCAAATGTGCCGAAAGTTTATTTTTCACGGAAAGTTCATGCTCCCTAATTCTGTCATTTATGCACCGGCCTGTCTGGCCGACGTAAACCCTACCGCAACTAAGCGGGATCTCGTACACCACGCCAACCGAGCAGGCGACATACGGCCTTGCGTGCCTCTTCCCACACGGGGAGGGCCTCGGTGCAGTCGAAATTCGTGGGCACAGGCTCGCCAACTTGCGGGGCGCCCTTTCTGTTCTGCCTCTAATTTTCTTCCTCGAAGGTTTGCGTCTATTTGTATTTCAGTAAGCATGTACCAACTAGCCCAACAAAAAGTTTTATTAAGATATATATATATATATATATATTGTAGTGGTGAAAGAGCAAGGCATTCGCCAGTGGGACGCTTGCTTGGTGCGAGGCGCGAGCGCTGGTGCTGAGCGTGAGCTGTTGGTGCTGAGCCTGCCTGACTGTTGACTGTTTTCGTTGTGCCGGCTTCCTGCCTGCTACCTGACGTTATCGAATAAACCCCTTACAATATAAATAAAAAAAATAGAAGTTTGTACCGCGCGTCACAGCCCGCGCCGCAATGTTTGGGAAGCTTAGAGATTGTTTCCGATTGTTCTGTTAAGATTACGTGAATAACATGAACAGTCAAGCTTGTTCGGGAGCTTACGCGTGCACCAGCGATAACTCTGGAAGGTTCAATCGCTGATGCGTAAAAGACGACACGTTCGGCCGACAGCCAGACTAACGACGGCCGATGACTCTGATCGCCGCTATCGGTGAACCGCGTGCATTGTTCGCACTTTGACTCCTCATTTCCTGGGCACAAGTTCACAGAATAAAGACTTTCTTCTTCCATCAGGGGAAGAAGTGAAGTTCCGTACGGAGTGCGGTAGCTTCACGGTATGTTGAAAAACTGCGGAAGCCACCGAAAATAAAGGCGAGAGGAAGAAGGAAGAACAAGACGCTCACGGCATGCGTCGTTTCTCTTCATCCTGAAGCTCGCTCAGCTCAGGAGGAGGAGGGTTGCCTGTCTTCTTCCACTTCCACTTAGCGCTGAGCGAGGGCAAGTTGCTCTTGCGCTTGTTTATTTTTTTTCCTCTTTCCCTCTCGCTTTCTAGAGGGACAGAGCGAGCTACAACTTTTTTGAACGAGAGTATTATTTTTCGGCGCAGACGGCATAAAATCCCCCCATCCTAGCCATAGAGAACTTCGCTGTAAATAGACCACATCTGATTTTCTTCGTTCGAAAATGCGAAGTTCATCATCATGCCATGATGGCCACATTGCTGCCCTTTTGTTCATTCCTTAATTTCTTGCCTTCAACTGTGACTTTGCAGGTGGTGATGAGAAGGAGAGCACCGCCAACGACGTTTTCAACCAGGACATCACCGACCTCCTCGAACGAGAACCTGGGGCCGACCTAAACCTCGCTACGGCCACAGGTACTAGACTGATAGCCACGCATAATACGACTTCCCACTAGAATTCGTATGCCGCAACCTGATCCATAAAAATAAATAAATACTATAGTCGGATGCGCCTTCGGAAATCAGGGGCATCTGCTACTCAAAAGCTTGTGCACACAGGCCTGCACCAATGGGTGTGCACCTAACGACTCACGTCATCAGCCGGACGGCCGACGACTCCACCTTCGGAGAACATGGCAGGGCCCATGAAAGGGCCTATTTCTTTAGTCGCGGAGGCAATCGGCTGCTGCGCTTCGGTTATCTGGGCGGGGCTTCTCTAGACTCCTTAAGTTGTATTACTGTATTACTCCTTAAACGAGGCCAGAAACTTCGCCCTTGCGCGTCATCACCTTGAAAATTTTCTCGCATTCATCAAATCAGCAACTGCCCATTTAGTTCCCCACCGCCTACATAGTCGGGCTTGTGGATGGCGTCATTTGGCGAGAGGAGGGCGAGTGCCCGATAGATATCTTTAAAACGTAAGTGTAAATTCAAATTTTCTACCGCGTGCAGTGCTATGATATTTCACTCACATCGTCACGATAGCCTCGGCTACCTATCGGCACCGCTTTTTGACTATGCTAAGAATATGCCGCAGGGCTGCTTAAAATGCATCATCATCATCATGATCATCATCATCATCATCAGCCTGTCTACGCCCACTGCAGGGCAAAGGCCTCTCCCATGTTTCGCCAATCAACCCGGTCCTGTGCTTTCTGCTGCCACGTTATACCTGCAAACTTCTTAATCTCATCTACCCACCTAATTTTCTGTCTCCCCCTCACGCGTTTGCCATCTCTTGGAATCCAGTCAGTTACCCTTAATGACCAGCGGTTATCCTGCCGACGTGCTACGTGCCCGGCCCATATCCATTTCTTCTTCTTGATTTCAACTATGATATCCTTAACCCCCGTTTGTTCCCTGACCCACTCTGCTCTCTTCCTGTCTCTTAAGGTTACACCTATCATTTTCCTTTCCATCGCTCGCTGCGTCGTCCTCAGTTTAAGTTGAACCCTCTTTGTAAGTCTTTAGGTTTCTGCTCCGTAGGTAAGTACCGGTAAGATGCAGCTGTTATATACCTTCCTCTTGAGGGATAGTGGTAGACTACCATTCATGATTTGATAATGCTTGCCGAATGAGCCCCATCCCATCCTTATTCTTCTAGTTATTTCACTCTCATGGTTCGGCTCCGCGGTTACTACCTGTCCTAAGTAGACGTACTCCTTTACAACTTCTAGTGTCTCGCCACCTATCGCAAAGCGCTGTTCTCTGCCAAGATTGTTCCACATTACTTTAGTTTTATACATAGTAATTTTCAGACCTACTCTTCTACTTTCCGTATCCAGTTCAGTAATCATAAGCTGTAATTCGTCTCCCGCGTTACTCATCAATGCAATGTCATCAGCGAATCGCAGGTTACTGAGATACTCTCCATTAACTCTTATCCCTAACTCTTCCCAATCTAGGGCCCTGAAAACCTCCTGTAAACACGCGGTGAATAGCATTGGAGTGATCGTGTCTCCCTGCCGTACGCCCTTCTTTATTGGGATTCTGTCGCTTTCTTTATGGAGGACTATAGTGGCTGTGGATCCGCTGTAGATTTCTTCCATTATGTTTATATAGGCTTCGTCGATGCCCCGATTCCGCAGTGCCTGCATGACTGCTGATGTCTCCACCGAATCAAATGCCTTCTCGTAATCTATGAAGGCTATGTATAGGGGTTGGTTGTATTCCGCGCATTTCTCTATCACCTGATTGATAGTATGAATATGGGATAGTATGAAAATGCATCAATACATCGGATAAGGTAGAGTTCGACCACGATCTTGTGATAGACGGCCACTCCCGCTCTGATGTAACCTGCGCCACAATAGCTAAGCGCTACTCCAAATAGATTTCATTGCCCATAACATGCATGAGGAAAGAGCACATCAGAGCTCGAGGCGGATATAAGTTATGCGCATATACATGCAGCATTTTGTTGTTTAAAGGTCGCTCAAAAGCGACGCACAAGGCGGGAGAATTATACTCGGAGGTCTGTCCGCCTATTCATGCAGTATGTCTCGTGTTTTGATGAGCTGCTACCTGCATTAAGCTACTTCATCGCCAAATTGCCCAGTTTTCGACCTTAAAGAACCTGTACAAAAGAATCGTTATTCCACATTGAGCCTTCAGCTGTTTGTGATAATAAGTCTTTATTATATTACTCCGTAGCTCGAGCCAGACACACGTGTCTGATCCCATCGGAAGCAACTTATTATCCTCACGTAGCTCAGGCCTCTCCGGCGGCATAGCAGGGCCGCTTGCGCCTGTCAAAAGTCAGAGGCGAAGCTGAAACCTGCCCAACCAAAAGTGTGCATTCCCACAGACCCCGATTATTCAGCTACAATACACAGCTGCACAGTTATACAGCTAGAATAATTAAATGGTGCAGAAACTGCAACGCTTTATTACTTTGTCAATGCTCATGACAATTTTAAAGACAAGTAGCCATTCCCAGCAGACTGTTTTTTGCATCTCACTAAATCATCATTCTCTGCATTCATTCCTTTTCTCTCTGCGATTAATATACTTGTGTGCATAGGCAAGCGCAGGGTTCTCCTTCACGGGGGTGGGGGGGCAACGTTACTAGAATAAACGTTGGTGGGGGGGGGGGGGGGGCGAAGGTTTGTCGCAGCGCCCCCCCCTCCCAATTACGTCAATGCATGGGGCTTACTTTGAGCCCCCCCCCCCCCCCGAGTCGCAGCGCTCCGCTTCGTGTTATGTCAATGTATGGGGCTGGCTTTGCACCCCCCCCCCCTCCTCTTAGGTGACTAGGCGGAGTGCCCGCCCCCCCCCGCCCTGCGCCCCGTGCGCACGCCCATGTGTGGCATCGTGCAACGCCTTTTTTCCGTTTTGGTGTAGGCTTCTTGTTTTACCTCGGAATTTAGTGGACCGCGCGCACTTCATGCGTCAAGCATCCTTCGTCACAGTTGTGAAAACACGTTCAGAAGGAGACCTAGCCGTCCATCAGATTGCAATACACCGATGGAGGCAGGCTTCTTCATGATTGCAGTCGCTACCGAATGATCTGTTCTCATCACTGTTCGTGATGAAAATTGTCGGTAATGACCTGCAAGCCGATGCAGCATTTCTCTATTTAACGTCTCATGACGGTGCACGTCACTCTTACAACCACCACTGAGTTTCTCGCTATCTTAGGGTCACGAGTTCATTAATATATAAGAAAATAAGTCTATTTTGGTACGAAACTTCTCTATCGTATTGGTCGGCGGTGGTAACAAAACGTTGCCGTTACAGTCAAATTCTATTTAATGAGAGCGCAGTCTTCTTCTTTATATGGCAATTCAGCGATGTTGAATACACAATCTCTCTTCCCCGCAGCAAAACTCACCGCAGCTACGACGACCCGTCCCAGCCCTAGGCCAACGCCGAGCAGCCCGACTCCTAGGCCTCCTACGACTACACCGACCACGACGACTCCCAGCAAAACGACCCGTGATGCGCCTCGTGAGTTGATGTCTGCCGGTGCTACGAAATGCAGCCACGCCTCATTGTTCTGTTTTTCTTTTTTTTTTTTTTCCGTGGTCTAAGACTGGTCCCCCCTTGCGGCATACAAAGGAATCAGTCCTCTACCTAGACTCAGAAACTCAGAAAAAAGATTATTCTGCCACGAACCTTTGACATTCCAGTCCCTTCAGGCCAAAGTAACGAAATCATTATAAATTGTAGCCTTTTTTACATGATGTTGTATGTGTTGAAGATAACCATAAGGTGAGTTTTAAAGAGACGCGCCCGGCTGAGATTTCCGTTTCAATAAAAATAAGGAGTAATTGCAGTGTGCAGTGGAAATAGTAAAAAAAACTCACAGGGTCCCTCATGCATCCGCCTCAGCCGACTCGAAGTCGATGTATTGAACATCCCTCACCCCCCCTCGGAGAGCTTTCCGCAACTAACGTGGTTTTGCGATGCCTCCAAGATCGGGGGGCATTGCAACGTTTCTGCGGCTCACTTTGTTTTGCGCTGCCTCAGGGATCGGCACACCTTTGACCAAGCAGTGTTGTCATGCGATGACGTCATCACGCGATGATGATTTTTTGCATAACTCGTGTCGATGCCGCCGACCCGGAATGCCGGTCGATTTTCGCGATTGATGGGGCATCTAAGGCTTTCGCACTAATAATAATTTCTCGATGATAGCTCGTAAGAAGCTAGGTATTATTTGTGGAGCCGTGCAGAGAATGAATGAGTGAGTAATAGACGAGGGGACTAAAAAAGGTTTAATAAAACGCACCAACAAATTCAGTGATTGCGGTAGAGGTGTGGTGTATACGGTTCCTTTCAGCTGCGGCCGCTTTTACCTTGGACAGACGGGCGGCTGCGTTAACCAGAGATTATTGGAACACGAAAGATCGCTAGCCGGAGGCTCACCTTCTATTCTATCTTTACATCGTCGAGAATGTAAGCGCACGCCAAAATTCGATGAACGCGTTGGTTTGACTGTCGAATGATGGAACGTGTCTAATGATTGAGGCATGGCATATCTTTAACAGTGGTAGCACATGCGTGACAAAACCTTCGATTAACATCCATAAAGAAGAAATCAAATACCTTATCAGCTACCTTTCACTTGTGCCGGATTGATTGGTTCGACTTTTGCATGGGCATGCGCGGATAAGTTTTCGTGCCTTCTTTCTTTTCTGCCATTGTGCGGCTACTCAGTTCATAGTCGGTGTTTGTGGTGTCTTGACTCCTTTCATTTGTCGGTGTTTGCATGCGCTGTCTTTTAGAATGGATACTTACCAACTATCTCATCTCTCTGTTATTATAATTTTTCGACTTTTACGCACTGAAACGTCGCTATGACTACGAGGGACGCCATAGTGGGGGGACTCCGTATTACTTTCGACCACTTGGTGTTCTTTAAGGCGCACCTAAATCTAAGTGCACTGGTGTCGCCGTATGTCGCCCGCATCATTAAACAGTTATAGTATACCGGGCTTAGCGGGATAGCGGGCTTAGCGGAATAGCGGGATCGAAGTGCGCATGCGCTGTGCGGTAAAAGATCCGTAGCGTGTACCGCACGCACGCTATTTTTCAGATTTAGCGTTACCGTGTTTTCGTGGTCTACGTAGTGTACGTAAAACATGGCGGCGGTTTTGGACGCCCGCTTCGAACTGAATTTAGCCTTGGTGGGGACGGATCCACTTCTTCTGTAGCTAACGACTGAGCAAAATGGCTTCGCTTGCCTTCAGGTAGCTTCGACGACCGAGTATTACGGATAACTTAGCCTAGTTTTTGTGATCGCTTCCCATTTCGAACGTCCCTAGGCCTAACTAGAAGATCGGTGTAAACAAATCCGCAACATAAAAATGCGCGCTTTTGGTGCGTGGTTCATACTTATTTACTTTTATTATTACTAAATAAAAGTACTAATATTGCTGCGCGCGGGGATACAAGCGAGAATTCTCAGTTTTTTCTTTTCACTCTTTTTAATGCATTCACCCTCCGCTAGATGACGCCACCGTGCCAGCTTGGGTACGTAAACGCTATCCCGCTAAACTATAACGCGCTGTCCGAAACGAACATGTGCGGCACGGTAACGCTATTCCCTTAACTCCCGCTATCATGCTAACGCTATGCTATAACTCAATTATACGGCCGCTGTGGTCTGGAATCGAACGCGCGACCTCGAGCATAGCAATGTGGCACCTCAGCCAGCAAAGATACAACGACGGATGTGCAGATAACTGTTCTCCTCGCGAGACCTGACAAATATTTATCTCCCTAAATCAGCATTAATTTATATTGATGTTAGTAGAATGATTTTGGACAGTGCTTATAGCCATCATACGGTAAACTTTCTTTTGATAATTGCCACGTCCTCACTCGTACGCCCTGTGTCTATGTGCGTACGCATATGCTCAAGTGATGGTGGCTTGTAGTACGTTACCGCTCACCTGCGATACGTTGTTCAAGTCACCTAGTTCGTTTTGTCTCTTGGCGGGGTTGCGCTGATCCAGCAGCAGTTGCTGGTTTCTTTAAAGCGCGATATGACGGACAATACAAGCTGGTTTGAAGGGATTCAATTGCGCTTTAAGGCGAAAACTTTATATGCCTAATCAAACTCGAATATTGACCGGCGTCTCACGTCAGCGGCGTCAACATAACCGATAGAAAAAAAATTCCCCATCTCCCGCTAAAGGGAACCATGTGTCGATGCGAAGCAGCGGGGAGATAATTAGCTTGAGCGGGAGGAACGTCGCAGCTCTCGTTTCACGGCAGCGGTCCGGGCTCTCATCGCGGCGCTGCACAGGAGAGAGAATGAGGCGCGCGCGCTCCGTCATTTTCATACCGCGGAACTACCGTGGCGCCCCCCAGCGGAGTATGCAGCTGTCGCACAACCTGTCGTGCGCGCCGCTCCGTAGAGCATTCCTAGAGGAGAGAACGGGGTGACCATAGGAGAGGAGGAGACGTGCATGCGCTGTGGGGATGTTGACGCGGGCGCCGCTCGGTAGAGTAGATAATTCCTAGAGTAAAGAAAGGGGGTGAGCGTAGTACAGGATAGGGGGAGGGGACGCGCATGCGCTGTGGGGGGCTGTGGGAAGCGGGGGGCCGCTCCGTAGAGTAGAGGATTCCTAAAGTATATAAAGGGAGTGAGCGTAGGAGAGGAGAGAGAGAGGAGCAGGGGACGCGCATGCGCTGTGGTGGTGTGGGACGCGGGTTGGAGGGACGGACTAAGCCCCCTCCAAATACATGCAAGCAAGATCTAGGAATGGGGTCAACCTGGGCGACAGACACCACCTGCCTAGCCATGGCTTAGGCAGGTGGTGTCACTACAGTGGTATCACTACAGTGTTCTGGTTCGCATAATGGGTGCTTCCCTACCTCATGAAAGTGGCCGGACGCGGGACGGGGGGACGCGGGACACGGGACGCGGGAGGGACGGACAGAGCCCCGAGCATAAGATGCTTCGCATCTAAAAATCATCACATGATGACGTCACAATGACGTCACAGATTCCCAAAATTTGCGCGTCAGCATGACATCACAAATATTGGAGGACGCTTGAATTTCGTCTTCAAGAGTAGATCGCAATGGCGCAATCAGGCCTCGTGCGCATCGCCGTCTGAACTGCTGTCCTGCATCAGTTCTCGGTGCATGCCTCAACCGTGCCGTAAGGAAACGAACGACTGTGCGCGTAGCATTGGCCGTTTCAAAGGATAATTGAATGCCTATTGCAAGCACAGTTGTTAAGTGCCCACTACGCCACAATTATTCCTTTTGCGAATCAGAGAAGGGCCCACTACGCGTCCGTAGGGCAGCACGCGAAGTTACGCTGCTGTTCATGTAGTTGACGGTTGTGCTGATGATGATGATTAAACATGTCTGAGCGCTTTGTAATGGGTGGGCCTTTAAAACACCAACTCGTTGCTGAATTCAATCCTTTTGACGCCTGGCGCGATTGTACGCTTCTGCCACGCAATATATGACGCATTAAGGAGACTCTTTCCACTACATGGAAAGAGTATTCATATAGTTTTTTTTTTCGAAGCAGTTTCAACAAATATTGCGGCGCTGTGGTAGAACACCTGCTTGCCATGCAGACAGCCTGGGTTCGATACTCACTCGGTCCCGAAAATCTTTATTATTTATTTTATTTGCATCTTGCTTGATTTTTCGGTCGTGGACAAGATGATTTTTCGCTCACAACCAACGACGCCGACGCCGACGACAAAATTTCGGCGAAACGAGCTCTTTACGCTATCGCGTTAAAACTTGACGTCACTCTGACTTAATCACACGGCATCATTGCTTGTCAAGAGGTGGGCCTATACCGGAGGCAGTCAAAACCAGGTGGTTTTCCCCGAACATGGTTTTGCCTGGATGACGCCATACGTGGCTATACCACGCCTTACCCTCTCCCCTCTTCCGTTCCGTCCTCCTCACATTCACTCTCCTTTCCCGCGCCCTTACTACAACATTGGCAGGAAAAGATGGCTGCGCGCAAACTACACAAGGACACAGGTTACACGGACGATAGCAAACTTTCAGGTTTACTGCAGAACTTTCAACTTTAGTACATATTTACTACATTGTAATGTACGTGGCTATGTTGTACATGGTTTTGCCTGCGTGACGCCATACATGGGTATGCTATGCTTTTCTGTCGCCCTTACTCCTTTGCATCTTCATCGCCCTCACATCACTGCTCCTAACCCTCACTTTCATTTCCCGCTCCTTTGCTATACGTGGCTCTCCTATGCATTGTTTTCACTGCTTGACCCGAAGTGGCGAGATGAGACGACAGCAAATGATGACAGCATATTCCCTTCCTTCTCCCTTTCCGTTACTCCTTTCCTTCATCCTCACCCACACATCGCTTCTCCTCAGCCTCCCTTCTCTTTCCCGCGCCTTATTATACATGGCTATGCTACAGATGCCTATGCTATACGTGGTTTTGCCTGCGTTACGCCAAGCGACATAAGACGACGACACAATACAATTACATCATACGATGACAGCGTACGACAGCCCGGGCCCTTAAAGTGTTCCGCACTTAATAAATGGAGGTACGTATTCTATATATCGGTGTTAATTGAGAGCGCGATCGAGCCGGCCTTTTACCTGGCGGGACATTACGTGATCGTTGCGATCGCGTAACAAGTTTGTATATTTACGCGCATCTGTTGTGTGTGTGTCGCTCGCAGGAAAATCTCTACTGGCGGGATCACTGCTGTGCACCCTGGGTGTCATTGACTTCTCTGGAACATACGTGTATCCCTTGGACGGACTTTGTGATCTCATCACGTTCGACTCCCTCTTCGTGGCCGGAGGCATTACGCTGAGTCCTCCGTACAACAATGACTTCAAGACTTTCTTGGATACTGCCAGTGGTCACCGTCTAACGGCATACGGCATAGGGATAGACCACACGTGAGTACGCGCAAGGGCGTTATGGCATCGCTGTCACAGAAAGTGGCCCACGGGCTGGTATTCTATTTAGGAGGCCATGGACACGCTTTCTTGATGCGCGAAAATTTCGCAGCAGTAAGCAAGGGCAGCGCAAATGCCGGCACAGAAGAAGAAAAACGCCGATTTGTCCGGCGTGGGATGGAATAACTGCGATGGCTGAGATAGAGAAAGAAAGGGAAGAAATAGACACAAATGTCTCGCGAAAATAAACTTCTTGACCAGGCGGGATTCGAGCCCACATACCCACGATCTGAAGGCGAGCATATCAACCACTCGGCTACCCAGTAGTGATGTAGAACTATCGGTAAATGGACTGTCAATAGCATCGATAGTTTCTTTGAAACTATCGATAGTGAAGGACACTATCGATAAACTAGCGGTAGTCTTACCGATAGTGCAATCGATAGTACCGTCGGTAGCATTATTGCAGGTAATACCGTTGATAGGGCTGTGAATAATTATGCCGTTGTTGGCCGGTGATATTCACGATAGCCTACTATCAGCAATACTCAGTTCGTTTATGAGGAATATTTTGGCACAAGAAACAAATTATTTCCGCAGCGAAAACGCCCGATCATATCCATCTGAAAAAATCGTATTCAAAAGCAATCAGTTACGTCTTACAAATAACAATCAATCGATCAATCAATCAATCATTTCATCAATCAATCAATCCATCAATCAATTAATGGGACTTTATTTTCATGAACAGATATATCAAAATACAAGGATTATTTGTACCGATAGCCTAAGTGGCTAGTGGCCGGTCCAATACAATGTGGAACAAAAAAAAAATGTACAGGTCAGCTTTGAGGTAACAAACAAAAACAATCATATAAATACAGACAACACACGCATACATTTTCTTCTGTAGCCATGCATACTTAATAGCTTGTAACTAGCTTGCTATACATAGGCACTTATTTAAAAAAGAACACAATGGAAATTGAATCCAACAAACACACAGGCTTACATGTCCAGACTCGATAGAAAAATGACTTGCATGCTATGCCGAAATTGCGCGCAGTTTTAATCTCTAGGGGGGACCGTGTTCCATATTTTTGTTCCATTAAATTCTATTAGTCTTTCTCCATCAACAAACTTAGTTCTTTGTATCTTTTTGTTAGCATGTAAAACCCCAACAACTAGCTCTTGGTATTTTTACTTTCAAATAAAAAAAAATGCAATATAAATTAAAATACGCGCATTTCTTATATATGTAACAGCGTCCCTTTTGCTACAGATAAGCAGTTCAACTTATTTATCATGTGTCAGCGAGGTATTCTGGTGAACGAACGCGAGCATGTCAGCTCTCTTGCCCTTCAGTCTGCTCCTCGTGCTCCACCATTTACCACGCACCCGAGGAACGGAGTTTATGCTGCAATGAGTTCAGGCGATTGATTTTATACAACCGATACTGTACTATCAAACGCACTATCGATATCAATATCGATAGTGTTTTCAACCATCGATAGTTCTGCATCACTACTACCCAGGCACGCTAGCGGAGATAACATAGCCTTGTATAGTATAGTATAGTATAGTATAGTATAGTATAGTATAGTATAGTATAGTATATCAATGGGGTGGGAAATGGAAGGGAGGGTGACAAGAACGGAAAAGAAGAGGTCAGAGAGTAAAGCATTGCGTAGAGAGAAATAGAAATCAAGTCAGAGAAAGGGAAGAAAAACAAAGCAAAATACATCGAGAGAAACATATAGACTGATACGGAAAAAAAATAGAATGAGGAAGCGAAAAATGGAGACATAGCGAGAGAGACATAAAGAAAAGGAAGAGCGAGAAAAAAAAAGTAGCCAGGAATAGAAATAGAGAAAAATTAAAAGAAAAACAAGTGCAGACAAGACATCGCAAATTAAGAAGGGTAAAAGAAAAAAAGAGAAACAAAGGAGGCCACTCAGCTTCGCACTCCCGTCAGGCCTGGCGCCATTAGTGTGAAGGTGACTTAATTTTTTTCAGAGCGCAGTTCTTAAGTGCGTGTATGCGAGTTTCGAGTCGTCCTCGTTGACGTAACCGAGCGAGCGCTTGGGGCAGGAAAGGATGAAAGAAAGCAAATGCAGAGCACAACAGAGATTGAATGACACTGACGGCACAGAGAACAAGAGGAGCAGGAGTGTGGCAGAAATATTTTTCCGGTGGAGTGGGGGGGGGGGGGGGGGGGGCGGAGGGGCACTTACGATTTATGTAAGCTATGTATACTTGTATATGTAGACATGTAGAACTGAAAATTTTCGGCGGTGGTGTAAACACCTCCCCCCCCCCCCCCCTTCCTGGAATGCGCCATTGAAGAGGAGGAAAGTGGAGGAGGAAAGAGGGTTACAGTGAAAAGACTACGGGGCAGAAAGCAGCCTGCGCCGCCACCGTTTTCCATAAGGTTACCGGCGGTTCGCAATACCAGTAACGATTCAGATACGCCACATTTCAATCAGTCACCAAAATGGCCCTATCAGACTGTCATTTCCGTTGTGTTTACAGTTTCTGCAGGAACCAGAACCTTGTGAGTGATCTTGTTGCGAATCCGACGACTAAGCAGACATTAGATGACATGTGGTCCCAAAGGATTCACCACTACGGACAAGTGAACACGCCCGTGATGCAAGCGAGTGGCAATCCTCTCGAGTACGTCACGCAGTCAGCAAGGGGCCTTCAGGTTGGTGCCGCATTTGAATTTTGGTGACTCGCGTAACATGGTCTTCCAATTTGCAATTCGTGTTTGCGGCTGCGTCAGCTAGCGAATGCAAGGTACAGAGGCTCAAAGTTTCCTAACGCGAGAAGCAGCCACAACGGATGCAGCCGAGTCTGAGCCTACGCAAGATCACGCGTATGCATACACAGCACAGTGGGGATTTTATGTTCGCTCACATTAATACATAACCTTTCCCCAACCTTGATGGTGATCCATGTCAACACAAGGACAGACCGAATATAAAACGGAAGCTACGCTGAATTTGCAGCCCATGTGATTGTGTACCACCCCAGACACAACCACTTAATGAATAATGAAGCAAATAAAGTATGTGATGCATCATACGTAGTTTTTAATTAAAATACAGCAGTTGTGATACGAGCAAATGATCGTAGTGAGCCCAATAACAACATACCGCCTGTCGAGAGTGCACCGACAGCGTTCACATGGCGCATGCCCGCCGATGTGTTTACATTTAACGCATATCGCTTTAACGCGACAGCGTTAAAGGCCAACTCCGGCGATTTTTCGATGTCAATGGATCTCAATGAAATTCGCTGGGTACGTTCCTTTGCCCATATCCGTCATTTATGCCAAATTTCAAGCTTGAGAGATGCGCTGATTGTTTGCAAATGAATTTTAAAGATTGTCTGCAAACGCCCACCCGGCTTCCCACAATTATTGGCAACATTGCGTGTGTGACGTGTTGGTTTGCCGGTCGACGGAAGTGACGCAGCCGATGGG
This sequence comes from Rhipicephalus appendiculatus, assembly GCA_030522465.1. Taxonomy (NCBI): domain Eukaryota; kingdom Metazoa; phylum Arthropoda; class Arachnida; order Ixodida; family Ixodidae; genus Rhipicephalus; species Rhipicephalus appendiculatus. Next base: position 151,706 of record JALIZH010001538.1, on the reverse strand, counting down.
TTCGCTAACTTTGGCCGCTACAGCGCATATTGTGCTGGCCACAAGGCGACGGTGTTTGGCCGACGCTTCGCTGGTTAGGCGCACGATTTTCTGTTCTCTGTGGAGGAGCGTGTGATATTCCGCGCCGGCGGGACCAGCATGCCTTGCACGACTTCCGGTTCGTAACAAACTACTACGTCATACGTAGACAGTACACTCGTTTGGGTTTCGGTTTCGGTATTGCGCCTTTTTGCTCATTAAAAATTATTCTCGAATTTGCTGAGCATTTCAGCTATCGGGCGCGTGACAAGAGTGTCTCAGGAACATAAAAGCACCATTACCCTGACACGGTCAAAAAATCGCCGGAGTTGGCCTTTAAAGGGCTCGTTTCGCAGAAATTCCGGCGTCGCCGTCTGTGTCGGTGTCGGCGTCGGCGTGGGCATCGTTGGTTGTGAGCAAAAATCACCTTGACCATGATCAAAAAATCGAGAAAGGTGCACATAAAATAAATAATAAAAACTCCCGGGTCCGTGTGAGGATCGTACCCTGGGCGTCTGCGTGGCAAGCAGATGTTCTACCACAGAGCCACAATATTTGTTGAAACTACATTGCAGAAAAAAAAAACACTATATGAATACCGTGTAGTGGAAGGAGTTTCCTTAAAGGGGCCCTGCAACACTTTTCCAAGTAGCCATGGAATGGATTCACTAAAGGAGCTTATTGCCTCACGAATTCACCGCCGCAAAAATCTTTAGAATCCGTCCAGTACGAACGGAATTAAAGATTTGTAGCACGCTACAATTACATTCTTTCTTCTCTCGTCCCGACGAAAGCGCTGAAAGCTAAGCAGGGAGGGATGGCACGGGGAAAGAAAATACGTCACGCGCGCCTCATGACCTTGAGCACTTTTTCTCTATTTTTCTTCGAATACGCGTTTTTTCAGTGTGAACGCGCGCGCACGCGTGGACAAGTCGCGGCCTCTCTCGGCGGCCCGAGTAACGACCGAGCGCGCCATGCTCAAATCAGAAATGGCTGATGCAATGGCTGTGACGAGTGATTTTTGAGCTTGTAGCGTCATTTGTCGAGAGAAGAGAAAGCAATTTTTAGCTGACTTTGAGAATTTATTGTGAATTCCAGGCCGCGTGCTGCGCTGTAATATTTGGCTCACGTGTTCTCGGGAGCCTCGACTACCGATCGGCAGCGCTTTCTGACCATGCTCAAGAAGTGTTGTAGGGCCCCTTTAAGTCATCATATATGGCGTGGCAGAAGCGTAGAACCGCGCCAGGCTTCACAAGATGTGAACTGAGCAACTAGTGTGTGTTTTAAAGGCCCACTCATGACAAAGCACTCAGACATATTTGATCATCATCACCAGCAAAACTAGCAACGAAGTTAACAGCTATGTAGATTCGCGTGTTTCCCCATGCACGCATAGAGGTCCCTTCTTTGATTCGCAAGAGCAATAATTATGGCGTAGTGGGCACTTAACAACTGTGCCTGCATAGGCATTCAATGATACTTTGAAACGGCCAATGTTACGCGCACAGTTCAGAAGCAGGCTAGCAGTTCAGAAGGCGATGCGCACAAGGCCCGATTACGCCATCGCGATCTACTCTTGAAGGCGAAATTTAAGCGTCCTCTAAATGTTTATAGTTTGAGGCGGGATGACTGTGTTTGCGCCTCTCGTATAGAAGCAATGCTAAGAAATGAAAATTGCGCGAGTGTTCTTTTAATAACGCTTCTTTACACATGGTGGAGCCCATAACGACAATGTGACAGAAGAAACGATGCCACGCGAGCGCGGTTACTCATGATTTAATGTCTTATTCAAGTAAAAAGCACACAGAAAAATCGTGCACGTGCCGACTCGCGCAATTAGCCGGCGTACTTCAGCTTATTTATGCCTAGCGTTTGCCATCTTACTCAACCTGTCTGAAACACAACACAAGGATGTGCAGCATGCCGCCATGTTTGCGACAACAGGGATTCAGCCATGCATGTTCTAACTAAATTAGGTAGAAGTTTAGGAACGACATCAGGAGGCTGCCGGAACAGGGTTGCGGACGGCGATAAGGAGATGCGCGGTGACGTCATATGTCATGGTCACGTGGAAAGCCACGTCATTTGTGGGCGTCACAACTCGAGGCTGCCGATCTCGAGGAGCGGGTGACAAAGGTACAGTGACGTCAGTGCTGACGTAAAGAACGGAGTTGGTTCCAGCGCTGAAATCGGGAGACTGGTGGAGCAATTTCGAATCTAGCTGGAGGCACATAGCCTGTAGGATGCGTTGATCTGGTAGAACAAGGCAGCTTTGCGGAGCCATGTTTGTTTGAATATTCGAACGCAAGAGTTGTGTTCTCTTGTCGCAAACAGCTCTGCACGTTTCCGACCGACGATGCTCAACTATGCGCGGGAGTCGTTTTCAAGACTCTGATTAAGTCATGCTGTACATGTGCGGTTGAGCTGAAGTACGCCGTGCGACGTGTAATTAAACGTTCATTATATTTTCATGAAAAGCGTAAGTGAAATGCAATATTTAGTAAGAACCTCCAAAAATTTGTCTATACCCTCAGCGAAAAAGGGGCTGCCACTCATGCTGCAGCACTTAATAGCCGACTGTCTTGCAGCCAACTGAATGTAGATCAATATCATCCATATCACTGCGTGATTCACAGTGTTTGAACACTTACGTGAAGCGAGCTACTAGGAATTTGTACGCATGACACTGTAAACGCCTGTTTTACGCGCTTTTTTTGTGGTTGTTTCAGGCAGCGATTATTCTTCTTCCTTACACTGCAGATGATTTCCCGAGTCATGAGGGCCAGGGCCGACTCGGAGGGTGAGCCCAGCTACACCATACTCCACTACCCGCTGATGTACGAGTCGATGGCCGCTGGCGTGGCGATGGCGCTGAAGTAAGTATGAGTCCTACGCTTGTGGACATCGTTATTAGAAACTCTCATGCGGGTTTAGGGGCCGTGTGGACGACGCGGTGAGCGGGAACGCTACTGCGCGTGCGCTGAACGCGAAGTCGACCAGTGGTTTTACGTAACGGAGTTCACGCCATTTTACAGGGTGTATATTCACGCCCGCTCTTTCCCCCACTTATGCAAAGCGGGCCCTGCGTCCTACCATTCTCGAGAAAGCAAAAGGGTGGCCTCAATCAAAAACTGTGGCGTAGGCAGAAAATATTTTCGCGGGGGGGCAGTTCCCTGATCTGAAGTGGGGGCCGGGCAGGCAAATGGTATTTTTACGCTGTGTATGCCATGGCGAAAAAAAAGTTCGAGGGGGGGGGGGGGGGCACGGGCCCGGTGAGCCACCTCATGGCTACGCCACTGATCATAAACAGAGACTTTCAATTGTCTTCAAAAGCAGCGATAGCTCCCCTGCAGGCTGAAAACCGCACACTGGAAGCACACTTATGAAGGCGAAACCCCTTATGTTGAATACGAACGGCAAGCTGGGCGAGTTGGTAATTAAACATAATTTTGCTGGGGGGCAGCGCGACCCGGACGGAGGACTAAGAGGAACAGACACACACAAGCCCTTATGTCTCATGAGCCAAGAGGCTCTGCGAGATTTTGCGAGACCTGGTGACACGTCGCGAGAACTTGGCCGCGGCGGCGGCATGAAAACGAAACGACGAAAAAAGCTAAGTAATAAAAGTCGCTCAAAAGTAGCGTGATGCACATGTGAAATGAGAATCAATGTGCCGCCGCGGCGCACCGAAAGTGAAATGAGCTTAATGTCCAATTACGTGCGCCTGTGACGTACCTGACGTAATGATATGCCGTCAAGCCACGACGCAATCTGATGACGTACACGTGACATCGTCGCTTGCTCAAAGGTTGGCCGATCCCTGAGGCAGCGCAACACGACGAGGGTGCAGAAATCCCGAGGAGGGCGAGAAAAAAGATAGCTTGCGCCACGGAGTCATAGGCGAATACATTATCGGCAATATATTGCCGATAAAGCATTTACTTAAACTACAGTTGTCACTGGAGATAATGCGCCATCATACAAGTAATAGAAAGCTTTTCGAGGAAAAATATCAGATCAAGCAAACCCGCTATGAACTACGTAAAAACAGAATGGTCATGTCCCAATCACGAAAAAACTACGGCTTACGAAAATTGGCAACACTAATACCAGACATCTTAAACGAATACTCAGGTATAATAAACCTACTGCAAAATAGAATCTCCCCAACACAATTTAAAAAGCAAGTAAAATAATCATTTCCCGAGTTTTAGGGTGTTGTGCTAAGCTATGTATTGATGTGTGGTTAAATGCTGTGTAATGTATATCGTACAATCTTTTTGAACAGATACTGCCTCATGTGTACATCTCTTTTGTTTGCTTTTCGTTTTCTTGTTCTTTCTTCCTTTCAAAGCGAAAAGAGTAGGTTTCTTTATTTGTTCTTGTATTGCACCATACATGTGTTTTTTTGCAGTTATTGCGAATGACAGATCGCACTGCTGCAGCTGCTGTCTGGGAGACGTAGCCTAGTCAGGCACCTTTCGGGCCTTTTGCTGCGTCTCCCAAGACAATTGTAGATTGTCTTGCATAAAGTCTGAATGAATGAATGAAATGATTCCATTTAAAATAGCTTCACGCGCGCTTCGTTGTATGGTTTCCATATACCATCACAATGCGGAAAATATTTTGCTCATTACGGTCCCATGAAAGTATGGTTTTTCACTCTCACGTTATTTACAGTGCCGTTTGAATAAGATGTTGCGTATAAACTCAATTTCACCTGTGTTTAATTAACTGTTAATATGTTCCAATTAAATCAGGAATAATGTTTCTTTAAACGGACCATTAAGTTCAACATTAAATCAGTTTAGACAGATATTTTTTAAAATTCTATTCTCATTCATTTCGGCATCATAGAATAATTATAAGAAGAGGAAGTCAAAGCTAAAGTTGAATTTCGCGCCGAAACTACAGCACGTGAGCTTTAGGGTGACGTCAGTAATTTCAAAGACATTTTGCGTATATTTCCGACATTGGTTCCATATGAAGCTTTGTGAAACTTGTTATGTTCAAACGTTGTGACCCTCAACACTCAATGAAAATTATTTTTAGCGATAAACGATTACTTAGGCCCTGACAGACGGCTTCAGAATCTATGACCTTCATGGCAAGCTGGTGCGGGAACTCCAAAGCGGCGTCGCCACCTACATTTCCTGCGTTTGCTCGTTCACCAGGCGTCTTCTTGCGGAACGAGTGGTGCTTTCGGCATCGTCGAATTGTAATTTACATTTACGAGGAAAATGGTTGCTCTTCAGTGTCCCTTTAAAGGGGCCATGATACGGTTACCCAACAATTAGTTCTTTTCAGCGACAACTAGAAGTACAGGGTCTATTATGCCATTATAAATATCCAAATTGGGCCGTAAAATAATATTTCAGTGCAACACAAGCCATATAAAGTCGCCGGCTGTAAACACCGCCCACCGCTAGCGAACGCCAATTTGTCATGGCACGTGTGAGGTCATGTGCAACAAGAAGCGAAGCCGTCGTCTTCTACCACAGTTTCAGCCGCTGGAAATCGTTCCATTGCAGCGCCAAGCAGAAGAAAGCTGAAACGTCTCGATTTCACGCGCAGCTGACTACGAAGTAATACCGTTCGCCGGAATGCAGACACTGCCACAGCTAGCTGCTGGTTACGTCACGGCTCGCGACTGCGCCAGTGCGGCCCGACTCTCAGGCCGCTCGCGTGTTTATCAGAATATGCAATCATAAATCAAGCGCACGACCAAATGCGCTAAAATTTCACCAGCTTATTTGTTAATGCAAAAGGATCAACCCAGGTAACACAGATTATGATCGAAAATTGGGTGTCACGGCCCCTTTCAGACACTGAACAAAATTATTTTTAAGGGCTAGACAGTACACAACGCGCTTGTCTGATGCGCAAGTAGGAGATGATAAAGTGGCAGCAGATCCGTTGAAATCCATACAGAGCGAAGCTCCATATCATCATTCACCCAACGGTAAGACTCGCAGGATGCGACCTGTCTTCTTGGGTATTTTCCGCTCACTTCCTGGGAGGGCGTGTGGTGTTCACGCCGTCAACGGGTCATTTCTTAACATATCTCGGATCCCTTCATTGGCTAGGCTAAATCCTAAATAAAGTGCAGATTGGAAGAAAATGCAGATCGCGTGGAAACAGGGTGTAAACTTTCAAGGCGGGAAGTAGAAACCTGATGTCACTTGACCTACAAGGATTGGCATAACGGACGTTTTGAATGATGACGTGGGATCGTCTGCCATTTTTATACGATATTTCAGTGCACCATACTTGGTTTGACCACGGAGAATTTTCGCTGGGAAAGCTTCTTTTTCAAACAAACCGTGAAAATTTCTGAAGCGCTAACATAGGCGGATCATAGGACTTATTTTCAATTTGCAGGAACTATCCCGTCGACATACTCGTTGCCATCGGGTACACATCCTACAGTGACTACGGAACAAAGGACTGCCGCATGGTTCCTCCAGTCCTCCACAGTAAAGAGTTACTGGAGCCATCACTTTTGAACACCTCGTACCCCGTTCGCCTGGTACGTTGCCAGACCACTTTGCTTCGTTTATAACATGCGCAATTGTCTCTAATGTAGTAGGTAAACCTGAAACGAGCGACCTATGTATATATATATATATATATATATATATATATATATATATATATATATATATATATATATATATATATATATATATATATATATATACTTGGATACACAAATTCGTTGTCACTGAGCGAAATTGACGGCGAGCTGACGCCCTTACCAGTAGAGGCGGGATTTTAGAAAAATGCCTATTCTGTTCTTGCGACCCTATCGTCCCACTTAGATAACTTTGATATATGAGCATGAATTAGCGGCCAACGTGGACTTTCATAGTGTTTTTATAGCGTTATGAATGCTTACTGTAACGTTTCCGCATAAGTGCCTAGAAATGCCTATTCCCAAAATCGGCGCGTATATGATAACACTATTTAGCCTCAAGTTTCAGTTTCGGGGGAAGTTTCAGGCCGTCACTCATGTTACCGGACAACACTGACCGTTCGGAACTCTGTGCGTTCAGCCTAGTCCTCCAGTTCAAACAACTCCCGCAAAGCTACCGCTAGCAGCAGCGAAGTGGGACGCGCCGGAGAGCATGCGCCGCCGCGCTGACATGGCGCGAGTAGTCGGCGAATGCGAAATCGCGGATAGCCGAGCGGTTAAAAAGAAGAGAGAAGAGCTAAACAAAGACACAATATCACGCTGCTTTAGTTTTGTGTGTAATGAACATTTTAAAGTTTTCACCGCCAGGGTAGATAAAGGCTCTATGCGATTCGACGCGGTCAGTAGGAGGCATTCTTCTATATCTGGTCTTAGCAGTCAGGCTCTGCTCCTGCTCTGCCCTTCTCAGTCATGCCGTGACGAAAGACATTCGGGAGTGCATTGAATCGACAGTGGACACTTCACTCACTGTTCTACAGAATAAACGGAGAGAATGCGTTTTCTGCTAACCGTGCGGGGCAAAGGACATTTTAACGGCTATGCTCAACTGTAGGTGGCATTGTCATCAAACACAATAGTAATTCTTGTTTCGCTCTCGTAGATAGGGGTCGGGCACGTCTTCGTTTGAAATTATTTCCATTTATGTATAAATTTTTTGAGCCTATATTTATGATGTTGGAGACCTAAAGCGTTGTTTTGCCTGCCTATTCGTGGCTCCCTAAACATGCCTACATATCCGGCCTCTACTTATAACCTTTCCTTCGGATCTAGAAGGCCTCGGTAACTTCACTATGACCTATATGTATATGTGGAATTTTTACTAAAATTTTAGTTCCGAGTTAGCACTTGTCCCTGTGCTCCTTAATTATTCGTCCTCGTCCTGTGAGCGCGGCCTCAATCAAAGGTACGGGAACCAACCTTGCGGACGCACAGATTGAAGCGGGCTGATGCATGATTGAGCGAAGCGCTGTTAATTTACACGTGTTGACCAAACACTATCAAGGAATATCGATAAAATTTTTCTCAACACATTTTGCCAGCATATAGTACAGAAATATATTAGAAAAATAAACGTTTGTCAATAAATTTGTTGACATTGTTATAATCCATTGTGCGTAGTTTATTCGGTTTACGATACCATTTGTGATTGTGCTCAACAGTGTCGCTGCCCAGTTGCCTCATCAAAAATTGATGTCAATTTTTTATCATAGCGGCTATCTGGTCAACTCATGTTGGCCCTCAAGGCTACTATGTCCTCATTAAAAGGCTCAAAAATGGCAACACATCTGGCTTTTCAAGTGTGCATGATAGTGGTACTCTTATCGCCTTCGGGTCGTAAGCTCTCCACGGCTTCGATTATAGAAAAGGTCCTTGTACATTGACAATGTGCCCGTTTTCCGTGAACTCCGCCGCTCTGCGCGACCCCGAAAAGACCAATGTGGTCATAAATGTTAGACCATTACCACCGCGACGACAACTGTATTACAACGAACCTTATTCCCTCATCCCAGGTTAGAGTTATGTCGGCCTTGGCGAAACTGAAGAAGGAGCAGGCGGCTACGAGCGCCATTGCAGTGTCCTTCGGAATGGGTGGCCGCTGGTATACTCCCACGCATCCGGACAACCTACCAGACGCGCCCGGAAACTCGTCCCTCGGTCAACCGTGCACGACGAGCTCGCAAGGAGGTGGTCCGGAAGGGCGCCAAATAACGAGCATTGCAGTAGTAAGTACGCAATTTCTACTAGTCTCCAAACTATTTCAGCCTTTTAGATGCGAAGCATGTTTAGCTCGGGGCTTTGTCCGTCCCGCGTCCGGCCACTTTCATGTAGTAGGGTAGCATCCACTATGCGAACCAGAACACTGTAGTACAATAAGGCCGTCAACCACTACTACAGTCACCAGAGTCATGGTCGAGAGCACAGAGGGGCTGCTTAGCAATGGCTAGGCAGGTGGTGTCTGTCGCCCAGGTTGACTCCATTCCTTGGTCTTGCTTGCATGTGCTTGCGGGGGCTTAGTCCATCCCTCCTTCCCGCGTCCCACATCCCCACAGCGCACGCGCGTCCCTTCCCCTCTCTTCTTTCCTACGCTCACCCCCCTTTCTCTTCTTTATGAATCCCCTACTCTACGTAGCGGCGCCCGCGTCCCACAACCCCCGCCCACAGCGCATGCGCGTCCCCTCTCTCTCTCCTGTAGGAATCCTCTACTCCACAGCGCGTGCGCGTCCTCTCCTACACTCACCCCCTATCCCTCCTCTAGGAATCCTCCACTCTACGGAGCGGCTCCCACATCGCATTCGCGTCTCCTCCCCCCTCTCCCCTACGGTTCTCTCCTCTAGAAATCCTCTACAGCGCGCACGACAGGTGGTGCGACAGCTGCATACTTTGCTGGGGGGCGCCACGGCAGTTCCGAGGTATGAAAATGACGGAGCGCGCGCGCCTCATTCTTTCTCCTGTGCAGCGCCGCGATGAGCGCTCGGGCCCCTGCCACGAAACGGGAGCGGCGACGTTTCTCCCGCTCAAGCTAACCATCTCCCCGCTGCTTCACATCCGCACATGGTTCCCTTTAGCGGGAGATGGGATAGTTTTTTTTTTTTTTTATTGGCTGGTGTGTAGCATATGGCTGCGCTATGGCATTGAGGTATTATTCGAGGAAATTAGTTTTCGAGCACACGAAAGTTTTCTCCAACCTTGTGTTTGGCGCTCGTTGGCCGCAGTTGCCCTTTCACCAAAAAAAAACACACTATCATCTGCATCATCATGAAAACTATATTAACTAGTTATGATGCCCACGAGAACGGATAACTGGGCTAGTTTGTGGGAATTCATGTTAAGGTGGGTAGCGCAAAGACACACGGACAAAAGCGAGGAATGAATACACGGGACAAGCGCTTCTCCCGTGTATTCATTCCTCGCTTTTGTCCGTGTGTCTTTGCGCTACCCACCTTAACATGAATTAACTAGTTGCTTGCGGCTTCCTTTCCGAGGAGCAGTGCGACATTGGTATTACCGTACCAATGCCGCACTGCCTCTCTGCGTCAGCAGTAATATCTAACAATCCGAGCTCATTATGGGTTAAATGCCGGCACATGACTTTAAGGGCTAATAGTGCTCAACAATAAAATATTTTCCATGCGATCTGTTGATCGCATAAAAAAGTCGCATGGCTCAATAATAAAATGGCCGCCGTGCTATGTATTACTCACAATGCTTGACTACAATAGTACGCATTGTAACAGAGAAAATTGACTTGTCAAGTGTAATTCTGTGCAGCTCTGCGGCCGGCGTGGTCTTTATTTAGTCGCATAGGACGCTTCACGCGACTAGAGCAAATGGTACAGCGGTTTCATTCTCGTACCTTGCAGTTGCTTCTAAACTACGTTGCAGTTCCCTGAATTTCGTTTTCCGCGGATAACGCAAGAAAAAAGTGTCCAATTATGTATATTTTTTTTCCGAACTCAGTAGTTCGTTTTTTTTTGGATGTTTGTTCTACTAAAGGCATGCGGCTATGTTTAATACAACAAAAGATGTTCTCGTCTCTACATTTTTGCTTAAATCTTTTCAAAGAAGACATCGCATTTTGCACAAACGAGCGCCGAGGCAATGTCAATACATCAGCAGACCGTCGCTTGTTCCATAAAACCTTTCCGACTCATGGATAATAAGCGCCTCATAAAGATGCAAGAGTGAGCTGCATTCAATCCGGTCTCCGGTTGCCTTGCACAGTAACACGATGCCGCAGCTTCACATGGGAACAGTCGCTGTAGGTCTGCAGCCCACAGCACAGCAGGACATCCATGGCATTGCTTCTCGAAATAAGAGACCTCGAGATCAGGGCGAGTCATGGGGTTCACGTCAACATGAATAATTTTGTAACGCACGCAGAATTCGTTCACTGCGCACTTTAAGGTCCCAAATGCATACAGTAAAGTTGGTTATTTTCGTTTTGTTACCGTGTTTACCTAAAAGCTATAAAGCGCGTTAACATTTACGAACTACATTAACTATACCAATCGATAATTACGTTCGACAATTAGCCGGTAGGGTCCCGTAAGGCAGCCAATGGGATCGGTCGCCTGTGTGAAGTCGCTTACCCGTGTAACGTGCCGTCGACAGGGCCGGCTGAAAACTCGTTTAGCAACGCCGCTGCGATTTGTAACGATGCGCTTATTTAAAACCCCATAATAAGTTTCAGACTATAAACAAAGATCTTAAAGTTGCCGGCGTATAATCAGAAAGAACGTGCACTACCGGTTTGTACAAAATCGTCTAGGTCGTTCCAGGGTCCCTTCAACTTAAGCCTTCTAGAATCCCACAGAGCGCCGCCCTTCGTGGTCGCCTGGTGTGTGCCGAATGTTGACTGGTTAACTGTGGAGAAAGATGGGACAAGTGCGCTCAAAGCCTGTGCAAGCCGCAGCTCGATGTTTACTGCAGGCATGCGTGCAGCGTTTTGCAACTTAGTCTTCAAAATTGTTCACGTCTTCAATTTAGACCACTTTCGCAAGCGACAACTTTCTCCTTCTTCCAACAGGCCTGTGCCAAGTACAAGAACAGTTTCACCTTTGACGACACCTTCCAAGCAGATTTTGCGTACGACAGGTCCGACAACATGCTATTCACATTCGACAACACCGCCTCAATTAGCTTGAAGGTGAGAATGCCCGGTGAAGATTAGTCGCACTCACTCGACGCCTCTCGCCATATTGTTTGTCGCAGAAATTGTGGCACCTTCGCAGCTCTATCTAGTGTCTTCCAGTGCGTACAAACTGTTTTACGTGCCCATATTGGTGCAGTAAAGATTGTACGTCGACACACGAAACAGAGGCATTGCAGGGCGACAGATTCAAACGCGTGCACGCAGGCACACATATAAGTGGTAGCGACAATTGCAAAAATTGTAGCTTTTATTGCTATAGCTCCGGGAAACGACGCTTGGAAAGAGACAGCCCTGTCTTCTACGATATAATAGAACTTGCAGAACTAAGATAATTAAGACTGGCACTCAGTATGAGACAGATATGCGATGTGCTGTGATAATTGGTGTAGATGAAGCTTTAATGAGTCGCCGTGCACATATTTCAATGACATATACGTCCATCGGCCACCATACCCGCCAAGGTAGTGTAATAGTTATGGTGCTCGACTGCTGACGCGGTGTTCCGCGGGGTCGAATCCCGGCCGGCATTTTCCGTGGAGGCGAGAATGCTTGAGACCCATGTACTTAGGTTCAGGTGCACGCTAAAGAAACCCAGGCGGGAAGAAATTCCCAGAGACCTCCTCTGGAGCGTATCTCATAATGATATCGTGGTGTTGGGACGTTTAACCACAACAATTATTATAAATCACAATTATTATTACATCCATCGGCTATCATGGTGGACCTTCCGAAGCAAAGAAAGTTTATTTAACGTCACAATGTGTGTTACCGGAAGACATGAAACGCGCCACAGAACCGCATATGGTGCGATGAGGGAGGCGCAGGAAACATCTGCGGTGAACGTAGCTTACAATTAAACTGGAGCCTGTGTCGCCTCCCCGGAGAGATCGCAAGACAACCTTGCCATTTCACGTGATAATATTTTGACAGAGACAATCCCAGTAGGATAAAATTTGTTGATGACATGGTGCTCCTCAACAATGAAGGGGACAAATTAAAAACAAAATGCTTATTGACATAAATTCAGAAAGTACTGAAGTAGGGCTAGAAATGAATAATCTGATAAGAGCAAAGATTAAAGGGGCCCTGACAGCGTCACCTAACAATGATTCCCAGATTTTGGGGACATCTGTACGTGGCGCCATCTCTCGGTGACAGCAAAAGCGTCCTGCCATGACTGTATGGGAATTACGCGAAAAAATATGAACAAAGCTAGCTATCAAAAACGACTCCCGGTTATATGCGGCAGAGACCCATGGGAGCATTCTGGTAAAATTGTCGTATCGCACACCAAAGCGTGTGACATCCCAGAACCATTGAACACCGTCCATTGGAAATATGTGGACAAGGGTGGCGATGCGGGCTGGTTGGTTGGTCATACTAGAATGAGTTGAGCGCATGCGAGGACACGGACAGAAGAAAGACACACACACACACACACTGATGTGGCCCCATCATAACATATAAAACACTCTGGGAAGCCACATGATTTGTAGTGCGACACTGCAATCTTACCAAAATGTTCCTCTGGTTCTGTGCTGCGTATGGCCGGTAGACGTTTTCAGTAACTAACTATTTCGGCAGATGCGATTTTTTCACCTATTTCTCAGTAAGTTACGGCAGGCCACCGATATTGCCGACGGGAGATGGCGCTACGAGCACAGGTCCCGAAATTCTTGTCATGACGTGGTCTTCAGCGAAAAATAGCAGTAGAGGGTCTATTATGTCTATACATATATGAAAGGTAGACTGTAAAAAAAATATTTGTTGCAAAACAAGCTCTAGAAGAACAAGGGGGGGGGGGGGGGGGGGGTATGTGAATACCTATCATTTATGATCCTCATACAGTCAGATCACGCAATACTAATTTTGGTGTATATCAAGTCAGCGAACCGGCCGCGAACCCGCCACGAACAAGGCTTGTAAAGAATGTCGTACATGGCATGGCTGTCATTATTTTCATGAGAATACCTGTCATTTATACCGTCATACAGTGAGATCACGCTATAGCAATTTTGGTGTATATCAAGCCAGCGAACTGCCTGCGAACGTCCCATGAGCCAGGCATGTAAATGGTGTCATACGCGACAAGCATGTCATTGTATGTTCCTACTAATACCTCTCATTTATCTTCGTTATACAGGCACGTCACGAAATACCAATTTTGGTGTGTATCATGCCAGTGAATCGGCCGCGAGCGTACCATGAGCGCAGCATGCAAATGATGTCGTACATGACATGCATGTCACGATTTTCATGTTACCACCTGTCATTGACCTTCGTCATACAGTCACGTCACGCAATAACAGTTTTCACACATGTCAAGCTAGGGAATTGCCCGCGAGCGCACCATGAACGTTGCATCTAAGTCAGGACGTACTAACCGCGTCAAATGAAACCCGAACAGCGGCAAGCATTCGCAGTCGTATAGTGCGCGCCGTCCAGTTATCACCACTGACAGGCGCGCGCATCCGGTTCGGCAGCACTTCGCATACATGCGCGCCTGTCCATAGTGATAACTGGACGGCGCGCACTATACCACTGCTTGAACAAATATTCAGCGCTAGCAATACAAGGACATGAGAGAGACACCATGGTGCGCTAACTTCAATTTTATTTCAAGGAAACAACAGACTATTTATCCGTGCACAGGGCGCCACCAGTCCACGCACTAGCCAACCAGAAAGGCTCTTTCCCTATCTAAAAGGTCAATTGATGGTGCACTCACACACGTGTCACCATTGCGAGAGATAGCTTGCGCTTCTATAATCTCTCTCACGTCTTTATCTCTGTGCTTCGCCAGAACCGTGCAGGAACCGAACATTGGTGCGCAACCGCACTCCAAGCAATGAACAGACAAGTGACCATAATTGTTCTTGTTTGTAACGTTTAACCGGTGTTCGCGTAGACGATCATTAAGGCATCTTCCCGTCTGACCTATATATTTATTTCCACAGGTCAGCGGGAGCTCATAAACTACCTCTTGTACACACTCTACTGGAGGGTCGCGATGGTTCTTGGAGCAGCCGACAGCTGGCTTCCGGTGCGGGTCCGTTAAGCGGCATAACCTGCCGAGCTTTTCCGGTGCTGAAAAAATTACTTTGACGTCCACACGACTGGCCATTTTCTTTAGGTTATGAGCCGTTTTGTGCAGATAAGGCACTACCGCCACTCTGCTCCTACTCTCCACCTGTTGGACGGCTGCATCCCGTGGGCTACTCCCCAAGCGGCATCTTTTTAGCAGACCCTCGACAACAGACACCTGCACCGACTGTGGAAAACCTGCTGCCGCTAACCTTTCAGACTGATTGTTAAGACTTTCTTGAATCTTATGGTGGCAGGACATCTTCAACGCGTTTCCAAAACAAAGATTGGCAATACTCCTTTTAACAAGCTTCGAATGCGCGGATTGGTACGGCAACAGAGGCTTTTTAGCTCTGGGTTTATATTCCCAACATGTGTGCTGTTCCATGAAATGAAGCTCGATATCTAAAAACCGTAGTACGCTGTCGGACGGCTCTTCAGCAGTTATAACAAGAGGACTAAGGCTATCAGAAAAAACCTTCTTGAGCTCGTCTACCGATACGTGCGCTTCCGGCTCAAAAAGGACGAGGTAATCGTCCACGTATCTGACGACTTTGACAATCTTGTGTTCCGACAACACAAGTGCCAGATTCCTGTTATGGTGGGCCAAAAAGCCTCTGTTGCCGTACCAATCCGCGCATTCGAAGCTTGTTAAAAGGAGTATTGCCAATCTTTGTTTTGGAAACGCGTTCAAGATGTCCTGCCACCATAAGATTCAAGAAAGTCTTAACAATCAGTCTGAAAGGTTAGCGGCAGCAGGTTTTCCACAGTCGGTGCAGGTGTCTGTTGTCGAGGGTCTGCTAAAAAGATGCCGCTTGGGGAGTAGCCCACGGGATGCAGCCGTCCAACAGGTGGAGAGTAGGAGCAGAGTGGCGGTAGTGCCTTATCTGCACAAAACGGCTCATAACCTAAACAAAATGGCCAGTCGTGCGGACGTCAAAGTAATTTTTTCAGCACCGGAAAAGCTCGGCAGGTTATGCCGCTTAACGGACCCGCACCGGAAGCCAGCTGTCGGCTGCTCCAAGAACCATCGTGACCCTCCAGTAGAGTGTGTACAAGAGGTAGTTTATGAGCTCCCGCTGACCTGTGGAAATAAGTATATAGGTCAGACGGGAAGATGCCTTAATGATCGTCTACGCGAACACCGGTTAAACGTTACAAACAAGAACAATTATGGTCACTTGTCTGTTCATTGCTTGGAGTGCGGTTGCGCACCAATGTTCGGTTCCTGCACGGTTCTGGCGAAGCACAGAGATAAAGACGTGAGAGAGATTATAGAAGCGCAAGCTATCTCTCGCAATGGTGACACGTGTGTGAGTGCACCATCAATTGACCTTTTAGATAGGGAAAGAGCCTTTCTGGTTGGCTAGTGCGTGGACTGGTGGCGCCCTGTGCACGGATAAATAGTCTGTTGTTTCCTTGAAATGAAATTGTTGAAGTTAGCGCACCGTGGTGTCTCTCTCATGTCCTTGTATTGCTAGCGCTGAATATGTGTTCAAGTTCTGTTTACCAACACGCCCAAAAAATGGCAATGCTATACCACTGCGAATGCTTGCCGCTGTTCCCGTTTCATTTGACGCAGATAGTACATGACATGCATCTCACAGTTTTCATGTTGCCACCTGTCATTTATCTGTCATACAGTCGCGTCACGCAGGGCTAATTTTTGCGTATCTGGAGCTAGCGAACCGGCGGTGAGCGCACCATGAGTATGGCAAGTAAATGATGTACATGGCGTGCATATCACAATTTTAATGTTAATACCTGTCATTTATGTTCGTCAAACAATTACGTCACCCAATACTAAATGTGGCAAATGTCAAGCTAGGGAATCGGCCGGGAGCGCTTTATGATCGTGGGATGTATTTTATGCCGTGCATGAATGGCACTTCATGATCTTTATGTTAACACCTGTCATTTATGTTCGCAACACAGAATTGTCTCGTGATACCACTTTAGTTGCATATTATTTTTATTTAAACGGCCCCGATACAATATGACGTAAGTCATGCTGTACATGAAATGCGTGTCTTGATTTGCAAGTTGGGTCTTGCCACTTACGTCTGTCATACAGTCATGTTATGCCATATTATTTTGTTATATACCAAGCTAACGAAACGGCCGCGAGAGCACCAACGCCGTGGCATGTCAATCATGTCGTAAATGACATGCATGTCATGATTTTCGTGTTATGACCTGTCAGTTGTGGTCGTCATACAGACATGCTATGCCTTACCAATTTTGGTATACATGTCATTAATGAAACGGCCAGGAGAGCACAGTCGTAGGCGGCTAGATAGATAGATAGATAGATAGATAGATAGATAGATAGATAGATAGATAGATAGATAGATAGATAGATAGATAGATAGATAGATAGATAGATAGATAGATAGATAGATAGATAGATAGATAGATAGATAGATAGATAGATACGCGAAAAGTCTCAAAAGTTCGCTAACAAATGCCTCGCATATAAAAATATGGCATCGTAGCCCATAGTTTACTTCTACTCTGCTATATATTGTTCTACTTAAGCCAAAAGATCGAAAATGAGAGGCGCGTCGGAAGCAAAGTTAACCGAATTCATACTATTAGCTCTAGTTGACAGATACTCAGGCTAATTTTAACATTAACTCACTCATTAATTATGCCTAATTTCCGAACCCTTTAAATATCACCTGGGGACCCCCAAATCATGAACGCTAAGTCGTAGAGCACCTTCATCAAGCAACGACTGAACTGTGTTCCATACGATGTCTCATGTACATAGGCGTATCTACCGGGGAGAGGGTTGAGGGGGCTTCAACGCCCCCCCCCCCCCCCCCCCCACCCTCACTGAGGAAAGTCAGGGGGGCCTTACTTTCGATAATAGTCATTGCCAGCTACAGACTGGGAAACAAGTCAGGCAGAGTTTTACTTGAACGCAGCAATCACGTAATCATGTAATAAGACTTGTCCTACGATTCTGCTGTAACGACTGTCCTCCGTGTGGTGCGGCCTGCCTATGCGACCCTTTCGCTCCTTGCGCTCGAGCATTGCAGAGGGGGCTACCGCTCAATAGGGGCTCTGTATAACATTAGAACAATCTGTCATGATTTTATTTTCTCTCTGCAGCTCTTCGACACCAAAGGGATCGAGACAGACCTCCAGTACAACCTTGCCGCCGATAACATTCAGTACGAAGACTTCGCTGGCGTGTGCGGCCGCGGGACCGTACAGCCGCCTGCGCGTTATGAACACACTGGCTGCCTTCACGGGGAAAACCTCGCACACTTAAGAACATGTCTGCAACTCGGTCCCGCATAACTTGTGTTGGCCAAATACACTGTGCTTTTCTCTACGATTTTTGTTTTCATTTCTCGTCAATTATAGCGTAAGTTTTCTATAATGCTGGCTGGCTTCACGGGGAAAACCGTGCCAGTGCACACAACCACATGGGAACACGCCTACAGGCATGCGCCGTGGAACGGCTGTATGTCTGCCGCATACGGACGTACAGGGGTCAACGTTACTAGAATGCTTCGACAGGGATAACGCTAAGGCCAACGTTTCTAGAACCAATTGAGTTTCGCAGCTCCCCGTAGACGCTTGCTCTCCGAAGTGGACGTGACGGCCGACGCAAGAACTAGCGCCGCTGCGACTTCATTTTGCATCATGCCTTACGCATCGCCTGCTACAACGCCACTGTGCCCTATTGTCGCAGCTTTCGACTGCCGTGATAGCCGAGATTCCGACATTTAAACTTTTTTCAATAACCTCGACTGCTTCAAAAAGCAATCATTTCATTAGCCATGCTCCATAAACATCAAAATATAATCAAACTTGACCTACAATAATGGTACGGTCTCACACGTCTAGCTTCCCGCTCGCACGAATATTCAGTTGCCGTCAACCGGTGTTTAGCCGCCACGGTGGGACAGTGGTAACGGTGCTCGGCTGCTGATCCGTAGGTTGCGGGATCGATCACCATTCCGGCGGTCGCATTTTCTACGGAGGCGAAAACGCCACTGGCCCATGTACTTAGATTTCCGTCATAAGCACATCGTAAAACAGAGGACCACTGTCAGTTTTCCGGCAAATTAATTCCCATTTCTTGAGAAAGGCGTACAGCCCGAACCTACAATAGTGAAGGTACCTGACTTTTATTCCCTAAGCTTGGTAGGCGACTTGTAGTGAAGTTAGTTCCCATCTTCACGATTATGGTGAGATCGGCATTCAGAATGTCAAGATATTTCAAGAATCTCAAGCATTCAGAATCTCAAGATAAGTCCCCGCCCTGATTCGAAGAAGTGATGACCGTGGAACACTCGCATAAAAATTGCATTCTTCAGCTGTGTGCCTTTCATACCCGCTAAATCGAAAGAACTGCTTCCGAAGCAATCCCCGTTCGCAAACAATCACGCACGGAGTACACTCTAAGAAAAAAAAAAAGAGTATGCGTGACTCTTTCCGGAGAGTTCTGCCTTGCCACGTATACGACCCTCTTTAAGAGGCATGGTGACTCTCTTGGTGGGTCAGAGTCGGCGCGCTCTAGGAGAGCCTCTGGACCCTTTTAGAAAGAGTGATGGGACTCTTATGTGAAGGATCACAGTACTTATATAGAGGGAGTCAGAGGACTCTTGCCGGTAACGCTCCTACGTGGGTCAAATGACACCCACCGAAGCGTCAAGCGACTCTACAGCGATTTTAAGCTACTCAATTGACCCATGCTCTACGTTTGCGCGACTACTGTTGGAAACAGAGTATTCATTTTAAGAAACTCCAATAATAGTAGCTGTTGTGCCCAGCGACTGTAACAGTTAAATTTTAGCATTATTTTAATAAAACTCGTCAAAACAACACACCATTTCCAGCAGAGTAATATAGAAAGCCCGAAAAGACGCTCTGTGGTTTCCGATGGAGCAGTTGAGGTATTCCTCAATTACATGCTTGTATGAGTATAGTCAACCAAAATATGTGACTGTGATGATGTGTAGTGTCATATCGTGCAAAATAAACTGCAGATATCGGCATGATGTTTCCATATTTATTCCTTATGATTATGAATAAATCAAAACGTCATGACAGCTGGAGACATCAGACTTGTGACTTGCTATGTTGTCGCTCCTGTTCAGCGTGAGCAGCCATGAAAAATGGAACCTGAAAAGCAGAACGTGATGTTATGATAAAACGGAATCGTAGTAAGAATTTGCAAAACCAACAAAATAAGTGATTTGCACAGACATAATGAAGGCTCACAACAAAACAACAAATGGAAATAGGCACGGTAAGGAACCGTTTTTTTTTTTGCCGTTATTGTGTAGAACACAGCTTGCAAATATTAGCTTTTGTAACATGTCACTTGGTGACAAAGTTGCAGCGCAAGATAATGTAAACAACTTTACGCTTCTCTGCGTGGCTGCCACTCGCCTCCTTTCCTACGTCTTGTCCGACCAAAGGAAATGTAGGACCGACTGCCTCGTTGAGAGGGCGAACGCCGCTGTTGATTTTCCCATCACTAGTGGTGAGGCGCCAGACCATGGCAACACCTTCGTTTCCCTGAGTGTGGTTGTCAACTGGAGTGAATAGGCTAGAGAAGCGATCCGGGTTTCTGGGAATAACCAACTCACAAACACACACTGAGTGATTTTTTTTAGGGGCGAAGCTCCTTAGGGTGTGGGTCTGTACCTCCTCTGTAGTAGCAGTTGTAGTAGGTAGGTAGCCACGTATAGTGGAATGTATCCACTCCACGTGATAAAGATGACGATGACGCAGTATAGTGGAATGTACCCACTACACGTGATAACGATGAAGTATAAGTGCGTTCCAGTATAGTGGAATGTACCCACTACACGTGATAACGATGACGCTGATGACCATGAAGTGGGTTCACTTTCCAACATTTTAGGGGCGAAGCTCCTTAGGGTGTGGCTCTGTCCCTCCTCTGTAGTAGCAGTAATAGTAGTAGTATCTTCTATATTGGTACCATGATGTTGGGATGGCCGGCTCTTACGTAGCCTACCTTCCCATATTTTTCATATATAAATAAAAAAAAAGTAGTAGGTAGCCACGTATAGTGGAATGTACCCACTCCACGTGATAATGATGATGATGACGCTGATGACCATGAAGTATAAGCGCGTTCCAGACCACACATTCTCTTTCTGCCATGGATGAAAACGATCGAGCTTCGCCCACTCATCATCATTCACTTCGTGGATATGGCGTGTTTTTTTAGATGCGAAGCATCTTATGCTCGGGGCTCCCGTGTCCGTCCCGCGTCCCCCCGTCCGCCGTCCCCCGTCCCGCGTCCGGCCAGTTTCATGAAGTAGGGAAGCACCCATTATGCGAACCAGAACACTGTAGTAATATGAAGGCCGTCAACCCTAACACAGTCATCAGAGTCATGGCCGAGAGCACAGAGAGTCTGCTTAGCAATGGCTAGGCAGGTGGTGTTTGTCGCCCAGGTTGACCCCATTCCTTGAGTCATGGCCGAGAGCACAGAGAGGCTGCTTAGCAATGGCTAGGCAGGTGGTGTCTGTCGCCCAGGTTGACCCCATTCCTTAATCTTGCTTGCATGTGTTTGGAGGGGGCTTAGTCCGTCCCTCCTTCCCGCGTCCCACAGCGCATGCACGTCCCCTCCCCCTCTCTCCCCACGCTCACCCCCCTTTCTCTCCTCTAGAAATCCTCTACTCTGCGGAGCGGCCCCCCGCGTCCCACACCCGCCACAGCGCATGCGCGTCCCCTCCCCTATGCTCTCCATCGCTCACCCCCCTTCCTGTACTCTGGAATCATCTACTCTGAGGAGAGGCGCCCACACAGCGCATGCGCGTCCTCTCCCCCCTCTCTCCTATAAGAATCCTCTACTCCACGGAGCGGCTCCCGCGTCCCACACCCCCCACAGGGCATGCACGTCCCCTTCCCCCTCTCTCTCCTCTTCTACGGCCCCCCCCCCCCGTCCTTTCATCTAGGAATCCTCTACGGAGCGGCGCGCACGACAGGTGGTGTGACAGCTGCATACTCCGCTGGGGGGCGCCACGGTAGTTCCGCGGTATGAAAATGACGGAGCGCGTGCGCCTCATTCTCTCTCCTGTGCAGCGCCGCGATGAGCGCCCGGACCACTGCCGTGAAATGAGAGCGGCGACGCTCCTCCCGCTCAAGCTAATTATCTCCCCGCTGCTTCGCATCCACACATGGTTCCCTTTAGCGGGAGATGGGGAATTTTTTTTATTAGATGCGAAGCATCTTATGCTCGGGGCTCTGTCCGTCCCGCGTCCCGCGTCCCCCGTCCCGCGTCCGGCCACTGTCATGAGTTAGGGAAGCACCCATTATGTGAACCAGAACACTGTAGTAATATGAAGGCCGTCAACACTACTACAATCATCAGAGTCATGGCCGAGAGCACAGAGATGCTGCTTAGTAATGGATAGGCAGGTGGTGTCTGTCGCCCAGGTTGACCCCATTTCTTGAGTCATGGCCGAGAGCACAGAGAGGCTGCTTAGCAATGCCTAGGCAGGTGGTGTCTGTCGCCCAGCTTGACACAATTCCTTAATCTTGCTTGCATGTGTTTGGAGGGGGCTTAGCCGTCCGTCCCTCCTTCCCACGTTCCCACACCGCATGCGCGTCCCCTCCCCCCTCTCTCTCCTAAGTTCACCCCCCTTTCTCTCCTCTAGGAATCGTCTACTCTACGGAGCGGCCCCCCGCGTCCCACAGCGCATGCGCGTGCTCTCCTACGCTCACCCCCCTTCTTCTACTCTAGGAATCATCTACTCTACGGAGCGGCGCGTCCTCTCCCCCCTCTCGCCTCTAGGAATACTCTACTCTACGGAGCGGCTCCGGCGTCCTCTCCCCCTCTCTCCTCTTGGAATCATCTACTCTACGGAGCGGCCCACACCCCCACAGCGCATGCACGTCCCCTCTCTCTCCTCTCCTATGCCCCCCCCCCCCCCCATCCTTTCCTCTAGGAATCCTCTACGGAGCGGCGCGAACGACAGGTGGTGTGACAGCTGCATACTCCGCTGGAGGCGCCACGGTAGTTCCGAGGTATGAAAATGACGGAGCGCGCGTGCCTCATTCTCTCTCCTGCGCAGCGCCGCGATGAGCGCCCGGACCACTGCCGTGAAATGAGAGCGGTGACGTTCCTGCCGCTCAAGCTAATTATCTCCCCGCTGCTTCGCATCCACACGTGGTTCCCTTTAGCGGGAGATGGGGAATTTTTTAAACCACCTTTTGGTTAACACACCGTTACTGTTCACACATCTGACATGAGTGTTTCATTTCGAATAATTTCGCAACAAAAACAAATTTTCACGTAAAAAAAGGCGGGAAGCTCGTTTCGCAATAGGCACTGGCTATGCACGAATGAAAGGGACTAATTTAGCTGCGGGTGCGCTCGCGCGCGATGCCTCAGCGCCGGAGAAAAAAAAAGAAAACCGGCAGTCGGGAGAGCCGTCAAGCGGGTCGGCAAGGCGTGGGTGGATGTAAACAAACATCACGTGACGCGCCAGCTGATCATTTCCCTCACCATTCCCCCCTCCCCCGTGCCGGCTTGTTGAGGTGACCTCCGTTGAGAGACAGTTACGAGCAGGCACTTATCTCTTCCATTTTCCTTTAAGAACCACTTCGCACGAATGAAAGTACTTCTTTTCTGAGAAATCGCTTCAAAATTTGCTTTCAGAATAAGCCCGGCTTTGCGCCGGCATATTCCGACACCCAAGCGCATTCTCCGGCAGTCAGTGGCACGCCGTGAGCGGTCACTGAGCGCGTGTTTTACAAACGTAGCCCATCCTTAACTACTGAGTTGAACTCATGCGAGTGCGAACGCCCAAACGACACCAACGCGCGCGGACGCCGTCTACGTTGACATCAGACATGTCATATGCTAAAATTACCGCACATGCCTCCCATAGTCACGTATACTCACTTGATTCTGTCAAAACGCCGAACGTGATCGCAGATGTAGGCAAAGCACGAAAACATCAAAGAGAAACGAGGGAAAAGACTGCACGACGGCGGCCGGAACAACGCGCCGTCGAAAGTCTAGAGCTTTTCCCGTTACCGGCGAGGAGTGTCCTAAACATTTAGGTGACTACCGCGCACGTGCTGGAAGCATCGTACTATATCTGCACTTCAACCTACCGTCTTTAAGCCAACAAAAACATTACATGCAGTGCGTGTAAGTGTCCTGTACAAACTTGTTTTAGGGGTGAAGCACCTCAAGGGCCGAGCCTTGTCCGTCCACGTCCGCGGTGTCCGTCACGGGGGAGATTCGTGGATGTGACACAAGAAAAGGTTTAACAATAGACTAATATCAATCATAATTGTGACGGAACAATATGCAACACCTAGAAGCACAAACCCTTTATACTAGTCGGCGACTTCAACGTACACATTATGAACCTTTGGACCTAGCTTTGTCGTCGACTCTTACTGTCCGCTGTCATGGTATATAGAGAACCGTTGCTATAGTCGAAACATATGTGTGTATGTGAAGAAAAAATGTTTACAATAGACGAAGAACAGTCATAATTGTGACGAAACAATATAAAACACCTACAAGCCGAAACCCTTTATACTAGTTGGCGACTTAACGTAGACGTGGCACTTTACGTCACTTCGTGACTCAATTTACATTATATGGGGCAACGTATAGTTACCCACCGATACGATACACAGATCTTCACCCAATCGTCATGATTCACTTCGTGGAGATGCGTGGAATTTTTTTTTTCACGTTTCCACGGGCGGAAGCACGCTGCACACACGAGTGCCGATAGAAATGTTATGATGACGTAGGCTAAAGCTCACCTCAAAACGATATCAAGCACTTTCAGCAGTGCAGACACAATGTGCGATCAGAAAATAATCGCCTTTGATAAGTGATTGCATCACTCATTTTATGAGTGATGCAATGACTTACACAACAACGCGCATAACGGTCTCAACTCGTTAAATGACAGTTTTAATTGGGTATCTGCGACAGCCCCGCGGACGCAGGCTACCTTTGGAAATGGCTGGCAGACTACTTCTGCAGAGCTGCTGCAGACGCCGCAATAAAACTGTAATTAGTGCCTACGAAAGCTGTACACTCACCGTTAACAGGCGCACGTTGATCGTGTCCGCAGCTCCATGAATATTCCTCACTTCAAGCGTCACTTCAAGCACGGAGCCTGGCGTGACCGCCGCCGCAGATGCGCATGTTCGCTCGAACTCAAAACTACAAGACACGGGAGCAGCGCAACCAACGCAACGCATGCAAAAAGACGGAGAAGACAGAGAGCAGGCGGAGGCAGCGGAGGCGCTGCGCCGACGCTGCCTCCGCTTGGCTCCCCTGGCTCGCCCCGCCGAACCCTCCACAACGACGCCGAACGGCAAACGCGCGATATGTAGGCGTATGCGGCGGCGCCTTCACCATGGAAGCCAATCGAAACACGCTTTACGAAAGTGCTGTGACTTTAAAAATGCGAACTCTTTTTTTTTCTGCTTCTACACAAAGCAGTTCGAGTGACTACCCGAAGAGACTCATGGTACCGTGACCCTCTTTTGAATTTTTCTTTTCTTAGAGTGTACGGAGAAAGCGAGCACGGAGGAACGCGTAACGCGTCACAAGCGCCAACTCTTCGCGCCTCTCAGCTCCTGGCGGCACGTGCGTCGCC
Organism: Rhipicephalus appendiculatus; assembly: GCA_030522465.1. Classification (NCBI taxonomy): domain Eukaryota; kingdom Metazoa; phylum Arthropoda; class Arachnida; order Ixodida; family Ixodidae; genus Rhipicephalus; species Rhipicephalus appendiculatus. Next base: position 126,340 of record JALIZH010001538.1, on the reverse strand, counting down.
TCCGCGATTAGCTCCGGCAACGCGCCATTGAGAGCAACTGTGCGTTGCCGTAGCCAATCCCGGGGGCCACGGCAAGTGAACCAAATCTAACAGCAGCGCCACATGTTTACGCGTCGGCCGCGTGTGCCACCTCGCGAGCGGCGCTGCGAAACTGAATTGGTGCTAAGAACGTTGGCTTAGGCCAATGCCTCATAGTCAGTCCCTGGAGCTTCCCGAGTGGTAGTTTACGGTAGGCTGCTGCACCAAGACCGCGAGTTGACAGCGTGCCGCCCGCCGGTGTCAGCCTGAGATCTCTGTGCCAGTTTTCTAAAGAGTTTTTCGAATTGTTCCCTGACGTTACCTCTTTAATATTCACATAGATGATTTGTGCCAAGCCCATAAAACTTTGGTCGATTTTTTAATTTTTTTTTCTTGTGCCGTTGTTTCCCTAAGAAATCCTGGCGATCTACTCGCGAAACCGTTCACAAACAGACCGATTCTTCAAAATTCACGATTACCTAAAATTTTCCTACCTTCGCATGTTACTTTAATTCACGGTAATAACGTTCTCACCGTTTAAGCTATCGAAACTATGTTATATATGGCAGGCGTTATATCGTTGCTTGAATCTTTAATTAAATTTATCTACAAAAGAGACCGGCTCTATTCCGTGCTTCTTCAATTCTCTTTAATGTCGTTTTGTACCTAGGCATTGCGTTTCGTTTTTATCCACTAAATATAAAATACTGTTACTTATGCCTATACTGAAGAAAAATTGACGGCAGATCCACGAGGTGAATGATGATGAGATTGGGCGAAGCTCCTGGAAGTAATCATCGGTTAAACCGTGAAATTTCTTCCGTTAATTCGCCCGATAAAATTGACGTGAAACGATTGATTAAATGTTTTATCAAACTTTTATTGCTGGTTTCCGTTGTCCTTTCATTATGACCGCTTTGTGGTCGGTGAAATGTAAGCTAAGTGGTTCTTGCATACGAACACACACAGACGGCAACGAGCATCGTCAACTACAAACCTGTATCGCGATATGGTTTTGATTATAAAACCATTGCTTTAGAAAACACCTGGCGTCTTTCGTTAAGCAGCTGGCGTCTTTTCGTTTTGCTTTAGAAACATCTGGCGTCTTTTCGTTTTGCTTTTAGAAAACATCTGGCGTCTTTCGTTGGTTTATTTCATCAATCAACGGCGTTTTGAACAAAATTTTTATTGTTTAATCACGCACAGGAGAAATCTCACCAGGCACTACCTTGGAGGTAAACAATGGCTGCTACTGGGAATGAGAGACAGCAGAAGTCGGCTTTTAACACTTCTACTTCTACTAACGTTTCCTACTGGAACATGCCAATGGCTGCTAATGGGGAATGAGAGACAGAAGAATTCGGCTTTTAGTTAACGCGCACGCTGCGAATTTTTTATTGTTCAACAACGCACAGGAGAAATCTCCCACCGGCACCACCTTGGAGGTCAAAGCGTAAGACTGGTTACGCACTACGACGAGGGACGAACGGGTGCCGCTTTAAGGAGCTTCGCCCCTAAAAGAGGATTGTATATGAAAATTCTTGCAGCTATGTTATTTCGAAAATTATTCTTCGCGCTAGGTGTCCTACAGATTTTTCAGTAACACTAACTAGATTGTTTCTCCTACTGCGTTTTTCTTCATGCAAATCGGCCTCCTTCGTGCATTTGCATAATATCTGACGGTACGCCTAACATTACCGCTTGTCAAAATTTTGCCATAGCGAAATAGGCAACATTCTTTTTTTTTCGACTGTCACATGGCTTATCATCGACATTGCCACATTCAGAGGTTGGAAGCCTAGACATCGTTAGGTTATTATTGAACACTTTTCACATTACTTAAACCAAGAAGTGCCAACATGTTGCCTAGATTGATTGCCTTAGTCTGTTGAGCAGCATTAAGACTGCTTCCGACGTTCGGAGCATGCGTGCTTTGCGCTAAGCAGACTCCAGAAAAGACGTGGCAATCGTGCGTATCATTTACCAACCTCAGTCTGACGCGATCAGAAACCCGGAACGAGTTTCAGAGACGCCTCCGAAGGCAAGCGACAAGCAGAAACTCAACCAATCGAGATATTGAGATATGAAAAACTAGATTTTCATTCTATGCGGTAATTTAAACGCGTACTGCAAAACAGCCCGTTCGGTTCCGCTTAAAAGGACACTAAAGCGATTTTTTCGTGCTAGTCAATTCATCCTTCGCAACTCCAAAATCTACACGAGAAGACACTGAATATGCGAGTAAACACCCACAGAAAAAATGCGGGTGGCGACACTACCTTGAAGTTCCCGCAACAAATGGCGTGACGTCGTAGTTTTCGACGACTTCTACTATGTTGTACGTGTTTCCAAATCAGTAAAAATGACATACGTTGACCCCAGACGGAGCCATAGAATTCATATGCCAAGTTTCTGGAAATTTCGTAGAGCAAATGTTGCGAAAATACAAAAAGTGCACTCTAAATCCATGACATCACGTGCAGAGGAAGGCGATTCCGTGGAAAAGAGTATGCCAGTACCACCTTTTCAAAATCTTGGCCTGGAATTAGCAGATCCAGTTATCCTTTCACTTGAGGCTTCTGCTGTGGCATACTGGAAAGGAAGGAAGGAATTAAGGAAGGATGGAAGGAAGTGAGGAAGGTTGCTCCAGAAGTTTTATCTAGCAGTGGTTGGGAAAGACCTCCTTCCTGCAGTGGATATAGAATAAGCTAATGACGCTACTGATATGATCAATTTGAGAATTGAGTTGTGACAATACCAACTTTGGCAGTGGACAACGCACACGGTACGACATCGTCTAGCAACATTTTTTAGAAACATTCGCATGAGGCAAACTGATTATAATGTCAAGGAAATCATAGGAAAATTGTACGCAGTTTTACTGAAATGTAGCAATGTGAGAAAAAGAGAAATAAAAGCAAACGAAAAACAACTTGACGCTGGATGACGCCGAACCCACAACCTCCGCATTAAGCGAGGCCATGGGTCCGCAAAGGAGCTCACTCAGACTCACTCATGAAATATATTTTGCGCTTAGGGCTCACTCGGACTCAGACTCACTCGGACTCACACTCGCGAAAATTTTCTTCAGTTGATCTCATTCGAACTCAAACTCACCGAAAATATTACTCACCCGGATTCGCTCGCACTCAGACTCACGTCTTGATCTGAGTCTGAGTGAGTCTACTCATGAGTTCGCTAGCGTAAAATTAGCTTTTTCGATGATAATGTTAATGCACTTTAACCGCAATACCTCAAGTAATCGGTGCACTTCTTGGTGCTTTTTGATGTAGTACCTTCGAAGACGAGTTTGTTACCTTCTTTTTGGTTCATGCCTTAAAAAAAAGTGGACCCGAGTGAGGCAATAATATGGCACCACACTTTTGGTCAAAGCCGCAGCATGCTTTAGGCAGCCAATATGTTGCGCCTTGTCTCTCCTCTTCGATATTTACATGGCGCCGATTCGGCATGAAGACGCGATGTGCGCAAGAAACGAGCAATCTTGTTCTCCAGGCGCAGGATGAGGCTATAGAGGGAATTCAACGGATTCAAAAGTCCGCCGAGATCCCACTGCTTCCGTGTGTGGGCTGGGAGATTTCTTGGCGCATTTTCTTTAGAAACGAGCAGTAATTGTATGCGTTACCAAAGAAAAGTAATTATAAACACGTTACTCATTAGGCTAACAAAAAAGGTAACGCGTTGCCGTTACCGAAAGAAAAGTAACACACGTTATTTCTGCTATTACTCCGGGGTCATAAATTTGAATAAATGTGCCCTGGCTGTAGGAACCAGAATAACAATTTAATAAACCTCATATTTATACCTCACATAAAACCTCTAACCAAAACAACGATTTTAGGTGAATTACCTATATAACATGAAAACTTCGCACAAGATGCCGGGCTTACGATATAGTGACCTAATGTTTAAACCGTAGAGCTGCATCACAGTTCGGCAAAACTTGTGGAGCTCACTCAGACTCACTCATGAAATATATTTTGCGCTTAGGGCTCACTCGGACTCAGACTCGCCAACATAACCCTGAGCCGGACTCACACTCACGAACCTTTTCTTCAACCGGACTCGCTCGTACTCAAACTCACCAAAACAGTACTCACCGGGACATTCCATATAGTACCTTCGAATACGAGTTATGAGTGCTCGCAAACCAGCAAGGTCATTCTTTAAAAACATGACAACTTAACGTATATTTGTCAAGAACCTCCCTGGAAGATTTGGTAGGGGCGGGGGGGGGGGGGGGGGGGGCGGGCAAGGCACTTTTATAGGTAATTCGCACCTCTGATAAAAAAATATTGAAATGGTGTATATGAACGACACCGCATTGGAGTACGTGAGAGTAGACGTTAGTAGAAACGTGAATCCAGGTAGGAAGGAAGGAAGCAAACAGAAAGGGAGAAGGCAGGGAGGTTAACCAGAAAGACTTCCGGTTGGCTACCCTACACTGGGGGGATTAGGGAAGGGGAATAGAAAGATGAGAGAGAGGAGGGAAGAGAAGGAAAAGAGAGAGAGACAAATCTGATAGTAACCCTGAAGATGAGTAGATAGGGGCTGCGAAGCACACCTCCTGTTTTCTTTTGAATTGGTGCTGTCATCACTAACATTATTGATTGTAAACATTATTGATTGTAAACATAGCTTATTGATTGTAAACATGTATTGTGCAATGTACGTAGGCGATAGTTGTAATTTTTTTTTGTATTGTTTTGTATATTCATGTACCCACTCCTGCTTGGGCCCGAGAAGGGCCTGCAGTATTTGTAAATAAATAAATAAATAATAAAAACATAACCATATTGATTAGTAACACTTCTGGAAACAGGCAGATTTGACTGGAAATGAGCCTGAAAATCGGTCACGTATCCAATACCGTCTGATACAATGTCATCTACATTATTGCCACGTGCTTTTTACATTAGTGTCCGCTTCCGTGCGCAGCGCTCTCTGCTTACTTACAGTTTCATGTCGTTAGCGCGTCACTGGGCATGCCGTTGATCAACGATGATAAACGATGGGACTGCGGGAGTGACTGATGCGCGCACTGCGGTGCGTTCGTGTACGAGCGAGCTTGGCTTCGCGGTTTTAAAAAGACTGCATCGGCGTGAGCACGGGCATTTTTTCCGCCGACGCTTTTCGCTGCCGCCGAATACATTTTCACAGAAGTTCCTTTATGGGCACAATTTAGTCCAAATAAAGTTGATTTGCCTTCAAGTCGCCTCGTCAGCGTACTTGCGGACGAAGACTGTCACTTCAACGTGACATCATTATCATTCAAGGTTATAAATCAGAAGCATTTTATTAACACTTTGCTGAAAGCCCATGTACTGTACGATGCCAGTGCACGTTAAAAAGTAGCAGATGGTCAAAATTTCCGGAGTCCAACTACAGTGTCCCTCAGTCATATTATATGCGTAAAACCACAGATAATATTATTATTTATTAGCACTTTATAGGACATATAGTATCGTTTAACTCCCATTAAGTGCATATACTTTGTTCTGCACTACAATGTACTGTTCCAAGTACATTTTGTTTTTCACTTTTACCAAAATACATAGTACTTCTCCGCTTTTCGGTGTTACATACGCTTTACCCTCGAATATATTTCAGTAATTTATTTTCTTTTTTTCTTCATTTATGATGACCTAGCTGTTTTATATGATATATAATATGACTCACTGTTTGCCAACCTTGTAATAGCCCCCCATTTATATCTGCTAGGAGGCCCCAACGACAGTTGTCACTTCGGGGCCTCTCACTGTTGTACTTATGTCCATACTGGGTCTTACCTTAGCAAGAATAAAGGTTAATTCACTCACCGAATTAATTTCTCTAGTTGCATATATCTGCTACCCTACTTTGAATGGCGAAAAACTGGCAAGATTCAAAAATCAATTTCTGCAAAGTCGTTTTCAATGACGTGTGAAATAAGCATCAATGATGCTACCTTCCCATAATTCAAGTTTCAAGTTTCCAGTTTATTCCGCATTTTCCCTTTTTTTTTACAGCAAAAAGCTAAGAAAATGCAAGGACAAGGAACAAAAAGCTGCAAAGCAGCAGCTTGACGGGGTTCCTGCCCCCTTCGCTTGACAACAAGAATACGGCATGTAACACGTTCAGATCCACATCTATTCACATACAACATTTCCACGTATTTATATATCCGTACATTTGCATCTGCTTAGAAACATGAAAGAAGACAATATACAGTGATGTACACGCAGGGAACTTTATTGAAACAAAAAATAACGACCACATACATAAGTTGTGCTTAGTGATAATAAGGTTTTATTACGAAATATTGGCATTGTTCAGCAGAATAAAAAACACAGCTAAGAAAGAAATAAACAAAGAAAGGAGAATAGAAGGGAGAGAGAAAAAAAACTAGGAAAAGAGAGAGGAAACACGACTGCATGAACGGTACACTTTATTCATAATAGTGTACCTTTTTTATTAAATTAGACTTCAATGTCTTTCTTTTTGTCATAGTGTTCACCTGAGTATCGCAAGCATATAGCACATTTAATACCCTAGGCACTTGGTACTGCAATCATTTTAATCCCTAATTAGTTCTTGAGAAAGGTAAAACCCACTGGTTCCGTTTTCTCAATTCGTATAATACTTCCTTTATTTCAACTAGGTTGCACAGGTTTATGAAAGTCGCATTGTTACACCGGAAATACTTTTTGCTTTTCAAGACAAGGTTATATTGATGAAAGTGTTCAACAGGCAGTACATTGAGAGTGCGAACTATTTCGTTCGTATATGTATTAAACAGGGTGGTGACAATGTGTCGGATAGTTTTCAAATGCGAAGCATTTCTTAGCGAACTTCGGCGAGTTTGAGCGTATCTATCTAGCTACTATCTATCTATCTATCTAGCCGCCTACGACTTTGTGCTCTCCTAGCCGTATCGTTAATGGGATTTATACCAAATTTGGTATGGCATACATGACCGTATGACGAACATAAATGGCTGGTCATATCATAAAAATCATGACTAACTTGTCATGAAAAGTATGATTTACATGCCACGCTCATGACGCTCTCGCGGCCGTTCCGTTAGCTTGATATACACCAAATTTGGGATTGAGTGACGAGACTGTATGACGAACATAAATGACAAGTGGTAATATGGAAATCATGACTTGTCATGTACGACATGACTTGCATGGCACGCTCATGGCACGCTCACGGCTGTTTCGTTAGCTTGATATACACCAAATTTGGTATTGAGTGACATGACTGTATGACGAACATAAATGACCAATGGTAATATGGAAATCATGACTTGTCATGTGCGTCATGACTTGCATGCCACGCTCATGGCGTGCTCGCGGCCGTCTCGTTAGCTTGAGATGCACCAAATTTAGTATTGAGTGACATGACTGTATGACTAACGTAAGTGACAAGTGGTAATATGGAAACCATGACATATCATGAGCGACATGACTTGCATTCCACGCTCATGGCGCGCTCGCGGCCGTTCCGTTAGCTTGATATACACCAAATTTGGTATTGAGTGACATGACTGTATGACGAACATAAGTGGCAGGTGGTAACATGAAAATCTTGGCATGCATGTCATCTACAACGCCATTTACATGCCACGTTCATGGTGCGCTTGCGTCCAGTTCGCTAGCTTAATATACATTAAAACTGGTATTGCGCGACGTGACTGTATGACAAACATAAATTACAGGTCCTAACATGTAAAACATGACATGGAAATTATCTAATGCATGGTTTGCTCCTTCTTGGCTGCTTCGCATTACATCGATTCCCACAGTGCGTGGGATCTGCCGGCTTTTTTTGTAGGGGTCGTAAACTATGAATGTTTGTTTTTGATGTCGTTCCCCACACTAGATTACAATAGCTGACATGTGAAAGGAACAGAGCGTTATACAACATGAGTTTTATTTTAGTAGGTAGCATGTATCGTGATCGGGAGATTATACCACATGCTCTAGCTGATTTAGACGCAATTCGATGAACGTGTGCGTCTCAAATTAAATGTTTTTTAAAGGTAAGTCCTAACGTTTTTACGTTTTCAACTAATTCTATCCTTTCTGTACAGAGGTTACGAGCAGTGTCGCACTCTAAATGCTTTTGTGGTGGCGTAAACAATAGAGCCTTAGTTTTATTTGTATTAAATGGTAATGAATTTAAGAGTGCTGTTTCTTGGGCGAGTTGGAAATTCATACTTGGAAGGGTAGCGCTAGTGGACATGGACTAAAGGAAGGCGCAGAGACACACAGACGGAAGCGCTCTAGCAACTGGTTTTTTATTGAAAATCCGCCCTACATATACACTTTTTTTTTCCTTTGGCCACGTAACATAATCAACCGGCACAAACATGAGCGCACTCGAGAAATCATCAAAGCAAAGGCCATAATCATTGAAGGGGCGAGATATGTCAGCACACCATCGATAGTGTTGTCAGATAAAGAGATGGCGTTCTTGAATTCGTAAGTGCGCCGCAATTGTCACGTGGCCAAAGGACAAAAAACGATGTGTATATGTAGGGCGCATTTTCAATAAAAAAAAACTTCCCCATCTCCCGCTAAAGGGAACCATGTGTGGATGCGAAGCAGCGGGGAGAAAATTAGCTTGAGCGGGAGGAACGTCGCCGCTCTCGTTTCACGGCAGCGGTCCGGGCGCTCATCGCGGCGCTGCGCAGGAGAGAGAATAAGGCGCGCGCGCTCCGTCATTTTCGTACCGCGGAACTACCGTGGCGCCCCCCAGCGGAGTAAGCAGCTGTCACACCACCTGTCGTTCGCGCCACTCCGTAGAGGATTCCTAGAGGAAAGGACGGGGCGGGGGGACCGTAGGAGAGGAGAGAGAGGGGACGTGGATGCGCTGTGGGACGCGTGAGCCGCTCCGTAGAGTAGATGATTCCAAGAGGAGAGAGGGGGGAGAGGACGCGCATGCGCCGCTCCGTAGAGTAGACGATCCCTAGAGTAGAGGAAGGGGGGTGAGCGTAGGAGAGCACAGGGGAGGGGACGCGCATGCGCTGTGGGGGGGTGTGGGACGCGGGAAGGAGGGACGGACTAAGCCCCCTCCAAACACATGCAAGCAAGATTAAGGAATGGGGTCAACCTGGACGACAGACACCACATGCCTAGCCATTGCTAAGCAGCCTCTCTGTGCTCTCGGCCATGACTCAAGGAATGGGGTCAACCTGGGCGACAGACACCACCTGCCTAGCCATTGCTAAGCAGCCTCTCTGTGCTCTCGGCCATGACTCTGATGACTGTGTTAGGGTTGACGGCCTTCATATTACTACAGGGTTCTGGTTCGCATAATGGGTGCTTCCCTACTTCATGACAGTGGCCGGACGCAGGACGCGGGACACGGGAGGGACGGACAGAGCCCCGAGCATAAGATGCTTCGCATCTAAAAATCAGTTGCTAGAGCGTTTCCGTCTGTGTGCCTTCCTTTAGTCCATGTCCACTAGGGCTACCCTTCCAAGAATGAATTTTCAGTTGCTGCACTTTTGTAGTATGCTTAAGAGATGTTTGCTACGTTTATACGATGCAGAACGCCAAGGGATTCAAAGAGGCTAGTATCCTCCGCGTAAACTACAAATTGAGCAAGTTTGGTTATATTTGTTATGTCGTTAATGTAAAGATTAAATAAAACAGACCCAAGTACACTCCCTCGGGAAACACCTTGTGTTAATGACCTTGCTGATGAAACTTTTGACCCAATAACGAGGCACTGCTTTGTGTCTTGAAGATATAATTTGAAAAGTTTCAGTGGAATACCGCGAAAACCATAATGCTTTAATTTTACAAATAGGGTTTGAGAGTTAATGGAATCAAAAGCTTTAGAAAAGTCAATAAAAATGCCTAGAGTTCACATTTTGCTATCAAAATTATTCAAAATGAATTGTTTTTGCGTTAACAGAGCAAGCTCCGTAGACATTCCACAACGGAAGCCATACTGCGTGTCTGATAAGGTATTATGTTTGTCACAAAATCATGTAATTCTCTTAAATATGATCGTCTCGAAAGCCCGTAGAAATTACCCGAAGTACAGAAACTGGCCTATAATTTGTTAATGCGTTTTTGTTCCCGGGCTTTAATATAACGATCACTTTGGCGTGCTGCATTTTCTCGGGAAAGACGCCATTAGATAACGGCATGTTATAGATGTCAGTAAGCACTTCTACCAAAAGGTCAAGCACATATTTAATCTGAAGTCCATTTATATCGCGCGATGTGCTATTCTTTAATGCACATGAACGTCGTGCATTCTTCAATTGGTGAAGCAGGTTCGAAAAACGCTGTCTGTCACGGCTTCTCAGAAAAGAAGTAGCATTTGTATCATGCGTACTTGAGTTTAGTGATGTAAAATGCTTGTTAATATGTGTGAGCTCATTCTCCACCGCTGATTACATTATCAATTGTCAGCTCTACACTCTTAAAAAAGGTAGTGGTACTTACTAACTTTGACGTAGTAAATAGCTGTCACAACACTCACTACCTAAGTAGTAACTGCAGGTGGTAAACGGCAAGGTAGTAAACTTACTACCATGTTCTTTACTACCTGCAGTTACTAGGTACCAAAAGGCAGTAACAGAAAGTTAGTAACTATACAACCATGCCGGTTACTACTCCGTGGAAGGTAGTAAGCTAAGCTAGTAACTTTACTACCGTGATGGTTACTAGTTCCCGTTACTACATGCAAGAAGGTAGTATTTGAAGGTTAAGAAATTTACTATTTACAGTGAGTACCGAAGCATACTCGCTACACTATCTGACAAGGAGTTGACTTCATGCACTATAAAAACCAGTACTATATACTATAAAAACGTACTAAAGAAGCATGCATCAGCTAAACTCGCAGAAATATCGCTTGCACGAAAAACATTAGCAGTGATTTCACACCAAGTAAGCATATACGAATGCTTAGCACAGCAACCGAAAAACAAAAATGCAGGTCTTGGGTGAAACATTTATTGAAAAGAAACTGAAATGGCGGATGCCACGATTCCTTGAAAAAGCTCAGTGTTCCGCAATCCCCTTCTCAATGGCCGATATAACACGCTTTAGTTGTGGCGATCCAGAGGAGCAGGGCAGTCCGCAGAAGTGCTCCAGGAGAGCAAATGTGTTTCTGTTTTGTGCTGCATACCGCACGTCGAACGCGTAGTACACGTGAATTGGAGCCGTCATGCCGGCAATGGTGTCGACAACGTTTGCCGTAAAGTCTTCAAAAGTAACAGCAAGTTCTACTGCATCATGCGGCTTCTGTAAGCCAATGAAGGGTAGGCGTTCTGCAAAGAAATGAATCGAATAATTATCATCATCATCTGGTAGCAGCCTGAATATTCTGATTTAGTTAAGCTCCATGCCTTTCTTCTGTTAGAAAGTAAATATACTCCGGGGTTTAATGTGCCAGAACAATAATATGATATGAACCACGCCACTGCGGGCACTCGAGTTTAATTTTGACCACCTATAGTTCTTTAACAGGAACCTAAATATGAGTACACGGGTGCGCTTGCATTTCACCCACATCAAACTGTAGCCGCAGTGCCCAGGAATACAACACCTGGTGGTTGCCTTTCTGCCCTCGTCCGTTCGCAACTCGCCTATTTTCTGTTTACTTCAATGCTTGCCGTCTTAGCGAAAATAGTGAAGAACCTCATTCTACTGTTGTTACTTAAAACACCATTTGTCTTTCAATATGCTTTCCCTTGAAGACAAAAAAAATTGTGGTTCATTCTATCCCAAAACGGCCCAGGCACAGGTTTTGGTCACTGCCGCACTGTTTGAATCACTTTCGAGAGACAGACAAAATTGTTTTTCTTGAGAAGTAGGTTACAAGGAAAAATAAGTGCGACTACTGCTTGAGCATCATACTAAAAATATAATCGAATAGTGCCAAGCATACTGTGTAGGAAATATGGCGTGAAATTATGGTTTTCAAAAAATACATTTATTCAAAATAAACATTGTGTTGGCACCACCATTGTGGATCGAATGAGATGATGCAATATTGCCCCAACATGAGTTTGTACGGGATATCTGTACACAGTTACGATACACAAAATATTGCCATGCACCAATAAATATACTAATTACTGAAAAATAAATTGAATGTTATACACAGTACAATTCAACCTGGGGAGGTTTCATAAGGATTTTTTTATTAAGCTATGCATGTTCATGCTTAGTTTTACACATGAATTACTAGTAAATGCATAGTTGGAATTCCCCGAAACAAAGACATTCAAGGGGTGCATTCTGGTATGTAATGCTCCAGCATCAGTTACTTGGAACAGCCCACGACGAAATACTAGTGAAGCAGAAAATTTGGATATTAGTATGTGCTAATTACATCCAACTAGCTGAAAGCCACATTAGGATGTTAGTATATGATTACCAGATTTAACTGGCATGGAAGACTCGAACACCAGACGAAAACACATGTGTACTGCAGGTTACGAACGTTTTATGAATAAATTGCTTAGCAAGCCAAGTGAAACTTGAATATATTGAGAGCATATGCACTCCTCGTTATTATAAACGCTTAGGACAGCACCACGAATGAAACAGCTTAGTTTAGATGCAAGGCCTTCTATACAGCATCACATGAGCGTTATCACTGGGCAGAGATAGGAAAGCATGCAAAATAGTCAATGCACGGCATGTTAAAAAAATGTTGATATATAATGTGCATTAGTGTTGCATAAATCCCTCCAGTAATGCACAATGAATTTTCTTAAAAATGATATGAAAACAAAAATATTGTTAGACTGATGTTCGTTTACGCAATAATGATAATTGTCACACGGTTCAGCACGTACATCAGCAGTAAAATAACAGGCAGCATTCTACTCACTGCAATTTGTATGTGCCGATAAAGATCAACATACCCACATTTAAAGGACCACCAATGCTCATTTTCCAAAATTACGTTCCATTGTCATGTATACGCAGGTACAGTCGCCCAAATCTTTAGCTATCTTTCGCGAGCGGCGATCTTTTCTGTGTATCTTCGCCGTATGACTGAATTAAGTTACAAAAATGGTGAGGGTAAGTGCATGCCCACATACCACATGCCCACGAAACAAAAAATTTTTCGGCACTTCGTTCCATCACGGGGCGCTGACACACAGAAAAGTCGCCGCTGCGCGGGATAGTTAAAGATTTGGGTGACTGTACCTTCCACTAAGTATCAGCGGCAAACACAGCCTTCAACATACTTTAACATCATGTTAAAAGTCCAAGTGCTCAGGCAAGTTGATGGCACCTCCCGACACGGTCCGCACTGTCTAGTGGCTGCACAGGCTCCCTGCGATGTTGTGCTCATTCCTTAAACTGTACAAGTGATAGCCAGAAAAGTTTGCGAGGTGCATGCAACATCATCCAGACTGGCCCACGACGGGGGGTTTCATGCCTCGCTGTGCTGTCAAGCTACTTCCAAGGCAGTTCTTGCAACTTACAACACTGGCGTACTAATTGGCATAGCAAGTGATGTTTCCTTTTCGTGGTTTTTTGGGCGCCAGGAAGGTCACATGTCATTTTAAGCTAGCTGTCTCATGGTAAACAAGCACTATGGGAGAAGCTCAGGTATGTGTGTGCCACTCATCATATAATTCAAAAACTGCATTCATACCACTGATTTGCAAGTCATGTGATGCTGTGGTGCTCCACAATGGGGGTACCACTATCAATAAATTTTGCTATAAGGCAAAAACCATTTCATCAAGGCATAAAAGTCACAAAAGTTTGGCTCTCAGTGTTTTTTTTTAAAGGCTCATATATTGGCATAAAATTAAATGGCCACATGTGGATTCAGAACAACTCCAGGGCACTCATGAAAATTTTGCTGGATGCTAAATTTTTTTAATGTTGTGAAGAAAAAAGTAACAATGCAACTTACTGGTCCGTTAAAAAAGAAAGCCTTCTTCTTCAGCAGGAGCGGTAATATCTCCAGGACACCTACTGCAAAGCGATCTGTGTACGAGAAAGAACCCGACAACAAAGCATAAGTGCTGGAATGCGCTGAGTAAAAACAAGCCAGTTATTTCAGTGAATGAATTATTTTACAGCACATACACTTTTTGACATCTCCCCCGTCAGTGTCACCAATTCCTCTTCAATACGAGATGCGTACTGCCTTGCAAGTCGGCGGGACTTTGCAAGGTTCAAAACACCTTTCGCCATAGGTGTTTACGAAGGCTAGAAGCTTCTTTTCCAAGCAGGCTCCTGTGATGTCCAAAAAGTTCTTCATGGAGCTATTAGGAAAATAAAAATATGACAGGTATCCATCAATGCATAAAACATGTTTCACACATCACACAATCAAATAAATTGCTCATAAGCTTGACAAACAGCAAACCTAATGTACTGATCTCATTATACTTAAGTGGTCTAGATTTATCCCCCCCGAGACACAGAGTGAATTTAGGGCCACGGATTTTTTTTAATCTCGCAGAAATGCTTTTTGCGAGCGCAAAGGTGCACAATGTCACGTAGTTTTTTTTTGTATTTCATATTAAACAGCCGCAACATGTTGTCCAATATATGAACATTGGGACTCTAGGGGGCCTTTTTTGGGAACAGAAGGTATGGGGAAGCAAAATATCTGTCTTTTCGTGTTTTTGTAGTTTTTATGAACACAAATTAATGCTAAAGTACGCGTTAACACATGCAGGAATTCGTATAAAAATCGACCCACTTCCCAGGTGGCTGCCGTAAAAGTGGCTGCATATTAGCATAATGAGCTTGCATATTATGAGCTGCAGAATGAGCTTGCATATTATTTTGAAGCATTAGTTTTGTTTTAATTATGGTACCTTATTGTCTCGATTGATTCTGCACGATATTTCACTTTCTTTCGTTACCTCTACGCAAGTATACTTTTATTAATGTCATTCAAAACTGCAATTCGGCCTAGTTGGAACAAATTCATCCTTCACCGACTCACGCAAGCACACAGGGACCAGAAGACACTTCGCGCTGTCCTCGTAAGTAACTTCTGGTCCCTGTGTGCTTGCGCGAGTCAGTGAAGGATAATGTCATTCCTTGAGCACCAAGGCAGTGCTCTTTTTAAAAGCCCCACCACACCACGCAGCAGATTCTGGTTATACACTTTTATGCCACTATGTGCCCAAGAGGGAAGGTTCTACTTCAAGAATTTTACCGAATATATCGTCAGCAGAGAAAAAGATATTTCAAATGGCGCAAAATCACGATTTCGTGAGGAAAGGGTAATTGCTCATATCGACACCCTTGCCGTTAGGCGCTGCTGTGGTGAGAAGTACAAGTTTTTGAGCTTTGCAGCTGCTCATCCCTTCCTAGGAGGCAGCTGCCGCAAGTTGTAATTTCCAGTTGGTTCAGGAACGTGGCTGTGCACTCAGCGCTGATGTATGAAGCGTCATCCGTCTCTGTGATCAACCTTACGGCACTTTGAATGTACAGTAGAATTTTATTAAACGGAACCTGAAGGCACCACGAAAATGTGTTCCATTTCAGAGAAGTTTCGTTTACCGCGAAATGAACAGGGGTGCAGAATTCATGTACAAAACCAATCATATCAGTCAGTTTCATTTAAGCAGCAGTTCCGCTTACGAGATTTCCATTTACTAAGAGTCTACTCTGTGTGAATGCTGGCTGATGCACGTCATCCCCCCATCTTGAAGGGCCCATGAGAAAAGAAAACAGCATTTAGTTTTAAATTTCAGTGTAGTGCTCCATATAGCAACGCAATTCTTAGCAGACATGACAGTGAGCATGCACTGCACTTGTGAGCTCAAATGGCTATCTTGGATAATCCGCTTTTATCGTACGGGGACGGACTGACTAAACCACAAACACAGAGCGCAGACTAACAACTGTTTTATTTCCACACATTTTCCTCGTATATATACACACAGGAAGGCATCGCAAAAACCCGATGCAAGATAAAAAAATATTCAAATGGGCATGCGCATAACAAAATTAATTTTGTTCCAATGAAGTGAATTTCTTTTGATGAAAGATTAATGGATGGTGCGCTGATACATTCGTCGGCATGTGCCTGTGTCATCATATAAGACTCGGTTATTACTCGTTCCATTTTATCGTGAACCTGCGACAAGATTGTGGTTTTCTCGAAAAGCGGCCTGACATTTACACTGCGAGACATGTGTTGCTAGGTTTCCCGGATGCGTGATTAGTTGACAGTTATTTCGATGCTCTCTTAATCTTGTATTTAAACATCTTTCCGTCTGTCCGACGTATCTCCTACCACATGTTAAGGGAATGTCGTAAACTACTTCCTTACTGCAAGCCACAAACTTTCTAACATGGTTGATGCCGCAATTGTTACTCTGGCTTCTTTCCTTGCAGCCGTTTACCCTTCGACACATTCCAATAAGTTTTTCCGGAGCCGAGAAAACTAGTTCAACATTCTGTGCATTTGCAATCTTTTTTAGCTTATGTGAAACTGTGTGAATATATGGCAGAACTATTGGTCTTGCTTTTTCGGTAGCGGATTCGTCACTTTTACTGTTATTTTCTCGTTAATTGTCTTTAGCAGCTTTTCAGCCACCGATGCAATCACACAATCAGGAAATTCACTGCACTTCAGCCTTTCCACCAGCACTTCAGCTCCGGAAAAACTTATTGGAATGTGTCGAAGGGTAAACGGCTGCAAGGAAAGAAGCCAGAGTAACAATTGCGGCATCAACCATGTTAGAAAGTTTGTGGCTTGCAGTAAGGAAGTAGTTTACGACATTCCCTTCACATGTGGTAGGAGATACGTCGGACAGACGGAAAGATGTTTAAATACAAGATTAAGAGAGCATCGAAATAACTGTCAACTAATCACGCATCCGGGAAACCTAGCAACACATGTCTCGCAGTGTAAATGTCGGCCGCTTTTCGAGAAAACCACAATCTTGTCGCAGGTTCACGATAAAATGGAACGAGTAATAACCGAGTCTTATATGATGACACAGGCACATGCCGATGAATGTATCAGCGCACCATCCATTAATCTTTCATCAAAAGAAATTCACTTCATTGGAACAAATTAATTTTGTTATGCGCATGCCCATTTGAATATTTTTTTATCTTGCATCGGGTTTTTGCGATGCCTTCCTGTGTGTATATATACGAGGAAAATGTGTGGAAATAAAACAGTTGTTAGTCTGCGCTCTGTGTTTGTGGTTTAGTCAGTCCGTCCCCGTACGATAAAAGCGCATTATCCAAGATGCAACACCAACTAGCCCATGTAGCTGCTCTCACTCAAATGGCTAGACATGGCGAGGGCCCTTTAAGGAAGTATGCAAATGCCACCTGTACCTTGGAATGGCGTGAAAGACAAGGCACATGAAAGGGCAAAAAGGAAGAGTTACCCTTATCATGCTTGGAAAACAGACCGAGATAATTCGTTCAAAAGCTAGCTACATTTTTTGGAAAATAGACTCCGTCCTCTACATTTCAAGAAGCATGAATGCAGATTGACATGCACAAAGTAAATATACATTAGTCACCATTTCTGGAAATTGCAATGCCGGATATCGCTCCATTATTTGCATAGTTGAAGGCAGTTCTTTGGTCATCCAATTCCTTCGTGAGGAGCGCGTCTTCTTCATTGAATCACCAATCTGTGCCATGTTAGGCGAGCGTCGCTTCACTTCCTTGAGTATAAATTCGACATGGCCAGATATCGCACTCTCGTCTTGCATCTCTGCAGTGTCCCCTGGGAACAGACGCAAAGATATCACGCAGAAAAAAGTTAACACTCGCAACTTTGGCCATCACTGTAAATTTTGGGTTATAATATGTAGGACCCGTAGTGCCTGAACATTTTATAACACAGGTAAGAGGAACAAGCATTTAGGCATAATACTTATATATGGACTGCAGTAAGTGCACAGCACTGAAAACAGATGTGCAGGGACATGAAAAACTTCACGCCAGTTCCCTGTCGTGAATACCGTCGTTGAAGCTGTTCCCTTATCGTTAATTGCGATGTAACTCGCAAGGGTGTCGAGTTATTGATTGCGTGACGTCTCATTTGTGTTAGTCATACCACGCTTTATCAGTATGCACTGCACCTTTCCTTTCCTTCTCTCCCATTCTCAGTGTCTTTATGTCGCCCATAAGAAGTTGTTCTACAATCGTCGGCACAATACAATCTTATACATACGATTAATCCACATTCTCCAACCATCGGAGCCTAGGGGATATGATGCTTCAAAAGGGAGAACAGACTTCTCAGGTCTGTCTCAGGTCACAGTGAAGGGCAGGGAACGGAACTTGAGAGTACCGCTAAAGAAAATCAAGCCAAAGAAAAGGTGGCTGTAATCCCGTACCTTCACAAATTGTCTCACAATTTAAAGAAGGTTGGGCAGCGTTCTGGAGTTAAGGTAGTGTTTTCAGCTCCAAGCAAGCTTTTTAGTTTGTGTAAGTTGAGTTGTCCAACAAGGAAGCGGAAACCTGCTTGCTCCATCAGACACAAAAACGCTTACGTTTCCTGCACAAAAGGCGTGGTCTACAGAATTCCTCTTTCATGCGGTAGGCATTACGTAGGCCAGACTGGCAGATGCCTCAACGTCCGCCTGCAGGAGCACAACAACAAAATCGGGAACACTGCCTTTGACGGACACCTTGCTAGCCATTGTAAGAAATGTGACGCGAGGCCACAGTGCGTTCCCGGAACTGTTCAGTCAGACAGTTGTACTCACTTGTTCAGTCAGACAGTTGTACTGTATCGGCACCGTGAACAGACGACCAGAGAAATCGTAGAGGCGGCAGAGATAGCGAGGGCAGGTAACAGATGTGTCAGTACACCCTCTATGCTGCTATCTGCTAAAGAACATGAATTCTTGGCATACACGCGTGTCCATTCATGCTGTCTTTACTTTTCCTTTTCTTCTCTTTTCTTTATTGCAGCTTCAAAGAGCGCTTATATACGCCCTGTTTCATCAATAAAACTTCAGTTGATAGTGTGCGTCTGTCCTGGTCTCTTTCTTGTCCCGTGTTCTTATTTGCGCTATGGTTTATGAAGAACGATGGATATGATGCTCGCCTTTCGACCGTGAGTGCCCAAGTTTAAGTCCGCCTAGCCAACAAAACGTATTTCATTTTATTCATTTCTTCACTGGAGGGCACGTAACTCCACCCCCTCGAGGGCGCTCGCTGTTTGAGGCAGTGGCACCATATGTTGACTCAGCGTGGGACTTGTGCTGCCAGCCGGCTGGCGTGACGAACGAACGCCGTAGGAGGGACACTGCGGGCCCCTATACAGCTCCGCCGTTAAGTTTGCCCTTCCAGAACAAGCTACGCAACTGAACCAGCTTTCAGTGCTTGAAAGCACATGAACCAATATCCTACCTATCTTTGTGCATTAAAATGAAAAAAAAATTCAAAAGTTAGTCACTTGCTTATCCCTTTACGGCCTCACCCGCACAAACGTGTGGGTCAATAAAGACGCTCACGAAACGGCACCTGTTTCAGTTTCATAGCTCTGTGCCGCTGAAAGCAATGTTTACGGGAATATATCTGTTTCAGTACAATAATTTCGACACCAGAGGGCGAGTAATCTCCCACGAAAAATGCCGTCTGAGTACGTGCGCCTACAGCAGCTACCTCAGACGTTTAAATGAACGCTCCTTCTTGTTATACATTTTTTGGGGGGGGAGTGTATGCATATGAAAGGAATATTAAGACTTAGAAAAACATGCTTCGCTAAAAAAATTACGAGTTCTTACCACACACGATGTATACTCACGCGTGAAAATGTCACCCGCATGTTTGTGCGCGCTGGGCTTTAGTCCTCGTCAAGTGCATGCGGCAGAGCGGCGCAGGTTGGCTCGTTCGCGCGCGGTTGCGCCTGCGCATTGTTTTTTCGTTGCGAATAGCTTTCTTGGCATCTTATTGGCACTTCTCTGGTTGGTGTTTCCTGATGTTTTCTTATATCTGAAGTTAGCGACGCGAAGTGATGTGCGTGAAATGTGATCACCATTTACGCAGAAAATATTATTTTGTGAATGTTTTGTGACAACGTGCATTTTATTTCAAAGAATTAGATTTTACATTGCCTATCATATAGAGTTGCAGTATCGCCAGTGAAATTCTAAGGATAATAAATAACATTGAGGGTTAAAATTGCTAAAATTATCTAAATTGGGGAACAAGCTTCTGTGGGCGCAGAATTTTTTTTTTCACATGCCGAGATTTTCAAACCAGAGAATAAAGAAGACATAGAAGATATATTCAGCCTCTTGATGTCTTGCGTGAGAATTGGGTAGAGAACAGGTTGACTAACTTGACAGAGATTCATATTCGTGGTTCGAGCCAACTTAGTGATGAAAACTAGATATGGAAGGCGAGTTTTTGAGCAGTCGCCTCCGTAATAACTGGGTCAAGTGATCAGTCACCTTATCCTGCCAGTTTCAGTGAAATTGATGTTTTTTGGAAGAAGACACTTCCAAGCCTCACCTGCTTGGAAGTGGTGAGATAGCCGACGTTCTTGTTCTTGTCAAGACTCCTTTGCCGAATTTCTCACACTAACTTAATGCAACGGTCTGTGAAGTTACTCTGGACAAAATGCAGTGTGCCCTAGTTGTAGACACAGACCAACTTTGCAAGTAACCGTTCAAAATATCAAGCAGCTTCAGGTATGGACCTGATCATGGGCTGCATTCCGATCTCTGAAGAACTTTGTTCGTCACCAGGCGCCCAAGAATTGAAAGCGGAAAGGAAAATATGTCCCAAGATCAATCTTTAGACAACTTTACTGGAGTGTAAAAGGCGCCCGGCATAGCCAAGCGATTAGACTCGGCTATACGTACCACTGGCGATCAGTATACAGCTTGACATCTGTACATCACTGCAGGCTGTCAAGTGTAGCTTATTGTTCAAGGACGCGTTGTATGAAGTGCAACTTATAGCTGTGCCTCACAAGTGACACACAATACTCTAAAATGTTGCATTCGCAGCGCTGACCACGCATTGTTTGCTTTGTCTTAGCCTTCATGAGTGTATTCCTCGCTGCAGTGAATCACATGAATTAAAGCCCAGCCCGCACATATGTGCGGGTCTGTTTTCTGGGGCAAAAACTCCAATTCTTACAGTTTAACTTTTGAAAACCTAATTACAATAAAGCAAACATCAATAATTTTTGAGCAAGTTAGCAATTTTTCTATTACATTTTTCTCGGGCAGGAAAGGGTTATAATAATCATATATGTTTTGTGTTATATAATCGCCATATATATGCCCTGTTAGCCATGAGAGCAGAGCCAATCTCTACACTGATGAGAAAAAATTAACACAGCTAGACAAATGATTATGTAGCACTCAATTTAGACTAGAACTGAGGTAAGGACCACCATGAAAGGACACAATAAATGTCTTCAAATTTATGTACACTATCAAGCCCATCATTACACACATAACCTAATAAAAGTAAGTAGGGGTGGGCGACTATTAGAATGCCTCAAATATACGTTGTATTTCACATTTTTTATATTTGTATCTGATGCGAACATTAGCAATTTAAAATTTTCAGACACAGGAAGCGATTCGAATATTCAGAAATCACGAATATGTGATGCATTCATCCCGCTGAAATAGGCTGATCATCCCCCCTTACGCCAGGTGCCGGGACCGCCTACGCCTATGTGGGCAAGTATCAATAGTGCACGGATGCACAACCAGGGTCAGTAAGTGCAACCTGTCGCCGCAGACGTGTGCTAGTACGATAAGCAACTTCAAATATGTGCTGCGCAGCGTTGTTGGTGCTCTTGTAACCATGCTGGTATACTGCACTTATCTAACTGGCAACCAGATTGTGCTGCCCTATCATTTGCAACCACCTCTTTTTGCAGGCCCTCTTTCGCATGGGTTGCAGCGGCCTGACCACATGGAACATCTACTACAAGTCAAACTTCTTTATTAGAGACAATGACGGAACAAAAAAAAAATTGGTATAAGAGCCACCAGCGCGCCTACGTTAAAGTAGGGGTTGATAAGAAAATGCATACGAAATACCCTGCTTATAAGAGACACGTCATATAAGGAACCATTGCTCCCCGGTACATGTCTCTTATAAATGGGTTCAGCGGTATTCCTTCATGGTAGCATTTATTATTTGTTAGTACTGGCTTTTTGCAGTGGTATTTTATAAATACAGTTACGACTTCAGGAGCCAGTTTAGGCAGTTTGTTCCTGACAGTAAATATTTTGCAATAATAGTGTATTAGTGTATTTGCTTTATATATTTATGTGCCAAATAAAATTACCGTGAAAGGCACATGCATTCTCATATTTGAAGCAGAGTATTAATATTCAATCATACTAGAAAAAAATTGATGATGATGATATGTGCGTTTTAATGGCGCAAGGGCCATGCTTGACGAAAGAGCGCCATGACAAATGTTGAAAGAGTGACAGTGATCGCTGCTTTAGGATGATATTTAAAAGGATGTGAAATATGATAATGCTACGTGGCTGTATAGGAGCCTAAAATCCCAGGCTCTAAGGCGGGTAAAACATATAGGTATTAAAATCATGAGGGTGACGTAAAATGTATGTAGGCGAAATGAATGGCGATGCTCGGGGTGTTAAAACTTTGGTGGAGGTATGATATAGGCACGATTTCCTCGTCGACGCCCTTGAGACCAAGGGCCACGAGGCAGGTGCTTCCTTTAACGTAGCCACCGCAGCTGCGACCTCTGTTCAGAGGTCATGCTACGGATTGCCTCGAAATATGGGGTGAAAACTATGGACCTCTGTTAAAAACGCGAACAGTGCTTCATGTTTAAAAAGTGCATCCCTACCGATGAACATGACAGGATGAAGTGGAAATTGTTGTCGGTAGGGCAATAAAAAGTGCTTTTTCCGGATTTCGTCTAGTTCCACTGCACTGGAGGAGGATGTGGAGGACTGTAAGTGGTTCTCCACATTTGTCACACATTGGTGGATCACCACCAGACAGAAGGTGTGCATGTGTGCTGTGAGTGTGTCCTATTTGTAGCCTGGTAAGTGTTACTTGTGTGTGGCGTGACCTGGATACTGGTGGCCAGTTTTCAAGATTCGGCTTGATAACATGTAACTTATTTTGTGTTTGTCTGTCCCATGAACGCTGCCAATAGGCCCTGAGTTTTTGTTTTACAAAGGGTTTTAAGTCTAGTGGAGGGACCGCTATGGATGCTTGCGCGGCAGCTTTGCATGGGCGGATACAGCTAGTTCGTCCGCCAACACGTTTCCACTGATCTCGCGATGTCCTGGAACCCAGCACATTACAACGTGTTGTTTGAGTGCGTAGATGCTGCATAAAAGTGAGCAAAGGGACACAAGGACTGGATTTTTATTTTTTTTCATAGTTTTCAGAGATTTGACGACGCTGAGAGAATCCGTGTATATAACCGCGCGTTGCAGTTTTAATTCCTTAATAATTTTGACGGCCACAAATATCGCGTGAGCTTCTGCGGTGAAGATGCTTGTTTGGGGGGTTTAGAATACCGGAATCCGAAAATGATGGGCCAACAGCTGCATAGGACACACTAGTGTGAGACTTTGAAGCATCTGTATAGAATTCTGGGCAAGTGTATTTGTTTTGGAGTTCCAGGAAATGCGTGCGGATATGTGCAGCAGGTGCGTGCTTAGTAACTTCTATGAAAGACACATCACAATGTATAATCTGCCACTGTGACGGCGGGAGTCCTGCAGCGGGAGCTGCCAAACGGTGTTCAAAAAGTGGCAATCCCGTTTCCTCAGCGAAACCCCTTACACGAAGTGAGTAGGGCTGTCTCAGCGAAGGACGATTGTCAAATAGGGCAGAAGTGGACAGATCATTGATTGTGGAGTGTGAGGGGTGTTCTGTGTTTGCATTTACCTTGAGAAAATAAGTGAAGGGCATGTACGATCTCTGGAGGTGCAGCGACCACTCGTTGGATTCCACGTAAAGGCTTTCCACGGGGCTCGTTCGAAAAGCACCCGTAGAAAGGCGAATGCCTAGATGGTGGACAGGGTCAAGCATCTTCAAGGCGCTTGCTGTCGCAGATTGATACACAACGGCCCCGTAATCTAGGCGCGTGCGAATGAGGCTTTTATAAAGTTTCATCAAGCACTTCCTGTCACTGCCCCATGTTGTGCGTGAAAGCACTTTCAATTTTTGTTTTTTATAGACTTGATGTGTGTTATGAATGCGAGCTAGTCAAGAATCAATCCTAGAAACTTATGCTCCGCTTCTACAGGTATCCGTTGGCCATGGAGCTCAATTTCAGGGAAAAGATTTGAGCGCAAAAAAGGACGGGACACAAGACAAGAAGACGACTACACGAGCGCTCGTGTAGTCGTCTTCTTGTCTTGTGTCCCGTCCTTTTTTGCGCTCAAATCTTTTCCATAATGAACCAACGCGCCCAACAAAGCATTCTATTAAGTTACCTCAATTTCAGGGTTTGGGTGGAAGCCTCTATTTCTAGAAAAAAGAACACAGTGCTCTTTTGTTGGTTTATCCTGATGCCGTTGTTATCAGCCCATTTGGACACCTTGTTCAGTCCAAGCTGGACCTGCCGCTCACAAATTGCTAGACTGCAAGATTTAAACGCTATCTGAATGTCATCCACATAAGTACAATAGAACATAGTTCGTGGGATGCAATGATGCAGGGTTCATATTTATAATGAAAAGTGTGCAGCTAAGTACACCACCTTGTGGTACCCCGGTTTCTTGCACGAACGATCGCGATAGAGCATTTCCAACCCGAACGCGGATTGTGCGGTTACTCAGATAACTTTCGATTATATTTAACATCCGGCCGCGTATGCCTAAGTGTGACAGGTCTCTGAGTATTCCAAACCACCACGTGGTGTCATAAGCCTTTTCCATATCTAGGAATACAGAGAGGAAAAATTGTTTATGGGCAAAGGCGTCGCGAATTTCTGTCTCAATACGTACGAGATGGTCATTGGTGGATCGACCCTCTCGAAAGCCACACTGATATGGATCAATCAGTTTGTTCGTTTCTAGGAAATGTAATAAGCGACAGTTTATCATTTTCTCAAACACTTCGCATAGGCAACTTGTCAGTGCTATAGGCCTGTAACTGGATGCGCTAGATGGATATTTTCCCTGTTTCAAAATGGGGACTACAATGGCCTCTTTCCACGCAGAGGGAATCTCGCCGGAAGTCCATACCGCGTTATACAGGCAGAGGAGGGTTTTCTGTGTGTCGTGGGGTAAGTGCTTTAGCATTTGGTACATAACACGGTCAGAGCCTGGTGCAGATTCATTGCAGCAGTTAAGCGCTGCTTGCATCTCAGCTAAGTTGAATGGTTCGTTGAATGCCTCGTTTTTCGCACATTTTCTTTCTAATTTTTCTCTTCTTATATTTGTCTTGTGTCGTTTGAACGTGTCGGAGTAGTGCGTAGAGCTGGACACACATTCAAAGTGTGCGCCCAGAGAGTTGGCTTGGTCTTCCAGGCTGTTGCCGTCTGTATTGACTAAAGGAAGAGAATGGGTTTGTCGGCCTCTTATCCTATTTACCTTGTTCCAGGCCTTAGCCTCGTCCGTGTAGGAAATTAATGCCCGATAAAAATTTCTCCCAACTCTCTCTCCTTGCCTGTCGGCGTGTTCGCCGACCTTGGGATTTGATCTGTTTAAAATTAACAAGATTCTCAGCAGTGGCGCAGTCACGGAGTAATCCCCACGCTTTGTTTTGTTTCTTGCGAGCGTTGCGACAATCGTCGTTCCACCACGGAACGCGACGTTTGGAAGCAATAACACTTGATTGAGGAATACATTGCGAAGCGGCGTCAATATAAAAGCGGTAAAAAACTGAACAGCTGCACCAATTTCCAACGACGACATCTCAGGTCACGAGATACTGGTAAGAGTTCTAAACCTCTCCCTATCCGCTGTGTCAGCCTTCCATTTGGGAGCATGTGGTGAAGACTCGTTTTCTTTTGTTGTGCTTAATAGTATGGGAAAGTGGTCGCTCCCGTAGGGGTTTTTTATAACGTGCCAGTTAAAATCCAGTAAAAGGGTGGGTGAAACAATGCTATGATCTATAGAAGAATAACTTTTCTTGGCAAGGCTAAAATATCTTGGCTCCTTCTTATTGGGTAGGCACCCACCAGCGGAAAACAAACTGCTCAATCAGGCGGCCTCGGGCATCACAGCGAGAGTCTCCCCACAGGTTGCTGTGTGCATTGAAATCACCAAGGATGAGGTATGGTTCACGCAATTCATCAATGAAGGACTGAAATTCGTGTTTTTGTAATTGGTGGTGAGGAGGTATATGAAGTGAGCAAATGGTTATGAGCTTGTTAAAGAGAACAGCTCGAACAGCCACTGCCTCCAGGGGCCTTTGCAGCTGCAAAGCCTGACATGTGTTAAGGCGTTTATTTGCCGGTACTCAGAGATACTGCGTAATGGCGACAGTCACGGCCAGGCACGAACTCTCAGCGCGAGCGGCGTCCTTTTTGCACATGACCCACTAGAAGGCTCTCAAGAGTGCAGCCCATTTCTAGGTTCCAATGCATCGCTACAATTACCCCGGGGACGAAAAGGGAGCCGCCGGGCGACCTAACAGCTTGTCACTACGAGCGGGTCATAGTAGGCCTTCAGGCGCTCCACGTTGACAATGTCGCGCCCTCGACGGCGCATGTCCGAAGATTGTTCGATGGGTTCGATCAGGTAGTTGACCGGAGATGTGCGCTCGATGACACGGTAGGGGCCTTCGTATTTCGGCAGTAGTTTTGAAGAGAGGCCAGCTGCGGAGGTAGGGACCGAGAGCCATACGAGCGCCCCAGGGAGGAACGTGGGCTCAGAAGTGGCGGAACCATCACGAATACCCTTCTGCCGCTCTTGTTCATTCGTCGTGAAGGTCTTGGCGAGCTCGCGACACTCTTCAGCAAGCCTGGCTGTGTCAGAAATAGGGGCACACTCAGATGGGTCCGGCGTGTACGGGAGTATCGTGTCAATGGTGTGCGACGGGTGACGTCCGTATAGCAAGAAGAAGGGTGAAAAATCAGTAGTGCTCTGAGGGGCGGTATTGTAAGCGTAGGTGACGAAGGGCAGTATAGCATCCCAATTCGTGTGGTCGGCGGCGACGTACATCGAAAGCATGTCGCCGAGGGTGCGGTTAAAGCGTTCGGTGAGGCCATTCGTCTGCGGGTGGTAAGCAGCAGTTTTGCGGTGGACAGAATGGCACTCCGTGAGGATGGCTTCGACGACTTCCGACAGGAAGACACGGCCTCGATCGCTGAGAAGCTCCTGGGGTGGACCGTGACGCAGTATGAATCGGTGCAGCAGGAAGGAGGCGACATCGCGCGCAGTAGCCGCAGGGAGGGCGGCGGTTTCGGCGTATCGCGTTAGATGGTCTACGGCGACGATGGCCCAGCGGTTACCAGCCGACGTCAGAGGAAGTGGTCCATACAAATCGATACCTACGCGCCCAAACGGACGGTCAGGGCAAGGTAACGGTTGTAGACTGGCTGGGGACATGTGTGTTGACGGTTTGCGGCGTTGGCAATCGAGGCAGGAGCGAACGAACTTCTGCACGTAGCGGTACATCCCTCGCCAGAAGTAGCGTTGTCGAATGCGGTGGTAAGTTTTGGACACCCCAGAGTGCGCGCATTGCGGATCAGAGTGGAATGACTCACATATTTCCGACCGCAGACTGCGGGGTATCACGAGTAGCCACTGCCGGCCGTCGGCGTTGTAATTGCGTCGATGCAGCAGGCCGTCACGTATGGCGAAATGGTGAGCTTGACGACGCAAGGCGCGAGTGGATGGTGTTGCGGACGGATCAGAGAGCAAGTCGATCAGCGGGGCGATCCAATTATCCTTGCGCTGTTCGGTAGCGATGACGTGAACATCGATGACAGAAACAGCAATGGAAGATACTGAGCAGGGGGGCTTTGTCGTCAGGCAGAGGGGAGCGCGAGAGGGCGTCGGCGTCAGCATGCTTGCGTCCGTTGCGGTACAGCACGCGGATGTCGTAGTCTTGCAGGCGAAGAGCCCAGCGGGCGAGACGGCCTGAGGGATCCTTCAATGACGACAGCCAGCATAGTGCGTGATGGTCGGTGACGACATCAAATGGGCGACCATACAAATAAGGTCGAAACTTTGTAAGGGCCCAGACGATCGCCAGGCACTATTTTTCTGTGACGGTGTAATTTGTCTCGGCTCTCGTGAGCGTACGGCTTGCGTATGCCACGACATATTCGGGGAATCCGGGTTTGCGCTGCGCCAGGACAGCACCGAGGCCTACACCGCTGGCGTCTGTGTGCACCTCCGTTGGGGCCGTAGGGTCGTAGTG
Source organism: Rhipicephalus appendiculatus (assembly GCA_030522465.1). Classification (NCBI taxonomy): domain Eukaryota; kingdom Metazoa; phylum Arthropoda; class Arachnida; order Ixodida; family Ixodidae; genus Rhipicephalus; species Rhipicephalus appendiculatus. Next base: position 98,030 of record JALIZH010001538.1, on the reverse strand, counting down.
GCGTAGTATGGGAAGAGACGTCAACAAATGGCGGAGCTTGGCGAACGCGTCGTCGCACTCGGATGACCACGAATTAAGGGGCCCGTTACTTCCAAGGAGCTTCGGCAGTGGTGATATGATGGTCGCAAAGTTTCGTATGAATCGTCGAAAGTACGAGCACAGGCCTACGAAACTGCGCAGTTCTTTGACCGACGCAGGTTTGGGAAACTCGGCCACGGCCCGAAGCTTGGCCGGATCGGGAAGAATTCCGTCCTTGGACACGACGTAACCTAGGATTGTGACGTGCCGTGCTGCAAATCGGCACTTCTTCAGATTTAGTTGGAGGCCGGCGTTGCTCACACGTGTGAAAACTTCTTTCAGACGTTGGAGATGCGTGGAGAAATCCGGAGCGAAAACAACGACGTCGTCCAGGTAACACAAGCACGTGTGCCATTTCAAGTTGCGCAGAACGGTGTCCATCATGCGCTAAAAGGTCGCGGGCGCATTACACAGACCAAACGGCATGACGTTGAACTCGTACAAGCCGTCTGGAGCGACAAAGGCTGTCTTCGGTCGAGCGTCCTCAGCCAGTACCCCGAGCGCAGATCGAGAGAAGAATTCGGCTCCGTGGAGGCTGTCCATCGCGTCGTCGATGCGCGGTAGTGGATACACGTCCGTACGAGTGATCTTGTTGAGGCGTCGGTAGTCCACACAGAACCGCACAGAACCGTCCTACTTCGCAACGAGAACAACAGGAGACGCCCATGGGCTGTCCGAGGGCCGAATTACGCCGCGTCGGAGCATATCGTCTACTTGCTCATTAATTACCCGACGTTAGGTGGGCTACACGCGATATGGACGTTGCCGTAACGGTGGTTGGGCGCCAGTGTCGATGCGATGTGTAACAGCGGACGTGCGACCGAGAGAAGTTTGCCCGACATCGAAAGAAGATCGAAATTCTTGCAATAGGCCCAGAAGCTGGGAACGCTGGACCGACGTAAGGTTGTCAGCGATGGAGTTGCCAAATACATCAGCAGATGACGGATCAGACGTGGAAACAGCACTGATGGTACGGGAACTGGGACAATGCGAGTCACCGGGTACGTCCAGGACTTGTGCGTCGTCGACGGGTTCCAGTCTGCCGAGACATTCCCCTCAAACCAACGTAACAATGTACGGGAATGGGTTGGTCACAAAAATAGCGGTGTTGCCCTGAGTTTAATTGCACGGTCGCGAAAGGTACCAGCAACCCTTTCCTACTGCAACCACGGTCAGATGGCGAAAGGAGTGCAACTGTGTCGGAGAGACCGGCGCAGTAGACCGACACAGCCGTTGACGAGCTTGGAGGCACTGTCGTATCGTCTTTGACGAGGATCTTGCTCAGTGCCGAGGGACCATCTACTGGCGTCAAATGTGCGAACGGTGAGAGTTCAACTTCGGCGGAGGCACAATGAATGACGGCGTCGTGGCGGGAGAGAAAGTCCCATCCCAGGATGACGTCGTGGGAGTGTAGCGAGAGACGAGACGTGGGAGACGTCGTGAAGGCGGCCGACGTGGCCGTGCCGTTGTCTCGCCACTTTATTCGGGAAGACCAAGCGGAGCGGCGATGGCTGCCAGCGTCCGAACAGCCAGGCGGGAGATCTCGTTCTTACCGAGCTCGTGGCACGAGCCACGCAGCTGTCTTCTTCTTTTCTTGCGCTGCAGCTTTTTCCCGAGCGGCGCGGCGCTACAGAAGCTCCCCCCCTAGCGCTTTGCGAGATTAGAAACGTATATACAAAAATGTGTCGCGAAACAAAGGGGTCCGTGGACAGTCCTGGTCGTCAACATGAAAGGGCACATGGTCTTCATGATTGTTCCGGCGGGCGGCACTGAGAGAAGCGCAGCGGCCGAAGAAGTAGACCCCAGGACGCTTGGATCGTACGCAGGCGGGTCCTCCGATTACTTGATCGGGCATTTCGATAGCGCACCAGGTGACGTGAGCGGGCGTGGCTGGCAGATGTACCCGTTGATGGAGTTGATGTCGGGTGCACGAGGGCTGGTGCGGGCGATGTGCGCGATACAACGAGATCTGGCACAGTGAAGTCACAACGACCAACCATCGACGTGTAACTGCTGTGATGGGGCTTTCGTGTGCGTGCACAGCGCTGATGCTGGTGTCGGTATGTGGGCATCATGACCGGAGTGGTGTCCGAAGATGGGTCGACTTGGCCGCTTACGTTGGTAGTGGGTGGGTAGTGGTGTCGTAGATGTCGGGTAGAGGGGAATGACCCTTGCGGCATGTTGAAGGGCATGCCTGCATTCCAGTTGCATGGCTGCTGGTTCGCGGCCCCCACCATGAACTCGGCAGGAGACATGTCATGGAGCCCAGCAAGCGCGTGGTCTGGAGAAGGGTCAGTGGGCGCACCTGGACTCGTAGACGCACTTTCAGTAGTCGGCGCACGAGGGCTCGTGCGCAGGTAGGCATGGTCGATGGCTGCCCCTAAGGCAGGCGTGGCAAGTGTGGTCTGCTCTGCCATAAGCGGACCAGGCATGTCGTCCTCAGGCATGTCAGTCATAGTCGCAGCGTCTTGGAAGTTCGGCCGTAGTTGGTTGGGGGGCTTGAACTTCGGCTACGGGAGACTGCGAGGGCGATGCTGATCGCTGCTGGCAGGACGCGCAGAGCGTTGATGTCGATGGAAGTTTGGGTTGGTCGAAGGAAAGTCGGGCCGTGACCATGCCTGTGGCAGACTCCAGGGCATGCGGCGGGGTTGCCGTCGTGGAGTCTGACGTGTCAGAGGCGTCGTGGGCCGTGGAGGTCGGGGAAGGCGTGCGCTTAGCGGGCATGCCTGACAGACCGCCGGCAGAGGCCGTCGAAGAAACGCCGGTGGCCGGACGAGAGGTTGAAGGAGACGTAGCCGGGGGAGTTAGGTCCTGTTCAAGTGAGGGCTGCGGGCCGTTCGGTACCGCTCGCTGCGCGGCCGAGGAAACCTGGGAGTCGCGGGTCCCCGGAAGCGGGCGGTAGGTGTGGCCGTAGCACGCGAGCACCGCAGTGCAGAGGTTGTCGTATGGCTGCGGGCTGGAGCTCGTCGTATGGCTGCGGGCTGGAGCTCGACGCAGCAGCGAGATGACGCAGCTCTACCGGAGGGGCGTCGAGTAGGATGGCGTGCATCGTCGGCTGGTCCGTGACGCCACTGATCGCGAGAGTGGCGTCGAGCTGATAGAAGAACGCTCGAGGGTAGGCCGGGTGGAAAGGCTTCACTGGCGGGCAGAGTCGCGGAAGCATCGCAGCGGCCGCTCGTCGAAGGGCGCGTCCTCCGGGTCACCACTTGTAGCGAGAGACGAGACGTGGGAGACGTCGTGAAGGCGGCCGACGTGACCGTGCCGTTGTCTCGCCACTTTATTCGGGAAGACCAAGCGGAGCGGCGATGGCTGCCAGCGTCCGAACCGCCAGGTCCCGTGAGTGTGTTCTGACTGGCTCGTGGCACGAGCCACGCGGCTGTCTTCTTTTTCTTGCGCTGCAGCTTTTTCCCGAGCGGCGCGGCGCTACAGGAGCATGCAGTAATGATGATGAACTCGACGACATATAGAACGTCCTGATTGAGGACGCGAGCTGTGCACACTGCTGTAGGATGAATTCTCTGCGAACTAGCGGTACGGAGGGCATCCCAGAAAGTGGCGTCGTCACTTTTCGGAGTAAGCGGCAAAGTTTTGCGTCCATAACGGATACGGCAGCTCCAGTATCGATAAGGGCAGATGCGCGAACACCGTCCACAAACACGTCAACGACATTCGATGGATTTCTCTGAGGGCTTTCACAGTTCGATAGCGTCGCAGCCCTTGCCTCGTGGCCTGCGACGACTAGTTTTCCTGCTCTTGAGCGGCCGAACTTGGCCGCATGGGTGACAGGGATCGGCGTCGTGGAGACGTGGACCTGCGAGGAGATAGAGCTGGGCGCGACGTCGGTGGCATAGACGGGGGTGGGTCGTGAAAGGGACGGCTCAGCTGGCCAGCGACATGTGACGTGACAGGAGGCGGCTGCACGCGAAAGCAGTAACGTGCCACGTGACCGGCGCATCCACATGCAAAGCAGGTGGGCCGGTTGTCGGGTGTGCGCCATCTGTTCGCCGGGGTAGATCGCGCCCATGTCCCAAGACCTGACGGACGGAACGGCGGCTGGAATGACTGGATGGTGGGCTGAAGTCGAGGCCTAGGGACGACGTCAGCATACGTAGCCTGCACACCCGCTTCGGTGGACGGAGGTCGAGCGGCGGCTTCGGCGTAAGTCAGAGGTGCGGCCGCCGGAAGTACTTGAGGCGGCCTGGCGACAACTTGAGCGTAACTCTGGGGCGCAGGAGCCGGAGGTTGTTGGTGGTACGCTGGTATGACCTCCGAAATTTCCTGCTCAATCGCTCAGCGGAGGGGAGGAAGAAGGGTGGTCGCCGATTGCTGAACGGCCGGCGGGTGGGCAAAGGCCAGGAGAGAGAACTGCCGTGCGATTTCCTCCCGGATGAATGACTTGAGCTCTGGCAGCAACGCCGCCCGGTCAGAGGTGGCCACCAAGCCAGCAAGCTCTGCATCTCGTGAAGGGGAGCCACGGGTCATCGAACGCTGCCGGCGGAGCTCCTCGTAGCTCTGGCACAGCGTTATGACTTCGGCCACTGTGACAGGGTTTTTGGCGAGCAGCATGGTGAAAGCGTCGTCGTCAATACCCTTCATGACGTTCCGGATCTTGTCAGACTCAGACATGGTTTCGTTGGCTTTCTTACACAAGTCGAGGACATCCTCGATATAACTGGTGAATGACTCACCGGCCTGCTGGGCACGTTCGCGTTAGCGCTGTTCGGCTTTCAGCTTACGAACGGCAGGGCGGCCAAAAACGTTGATGACGGCGGTCTTGAAATCGGACCAAGTCCCAAAATCGGACGCGTGGTTGTTATACCACAAACCTGCTACTCCCGCAAGGTAGAACACCAAGTTGGTGAACTTGCCGTGGTCATCCCATTTGTTAGGGACGCTCACGCGCTCGTAAAGTGCGAGCCAGTCCTGCACGTCGGTGCCATCGGCGCCAGTGAAGATGGGTGGATCGCGGATGCGTGGGACACCGGGACAAGGGGGGCGGCATGGGGGGGAGGCGTTTGATGAGAAGCGTCTTGGGGCATGGTAGATGGTAGGGTACGAAACCGAAGCTCCACAGGCATCGAATGAGAGCACAGCACCTCCACCAATTTGTTAAGGCGTTTATTTGCCGGTACTCAGAGATACTGCGTAATAGCGAAAGTCACGGCCAGGCACGAACTCTCAGCGCGAGCGGCGTCCTTTTTGCAGATGACCCACTAGAAGGCTCTCAAGAGTGCAACCCATTTCTAGGTTCCAATGCATCGCTACACATGCTACATTTCTATCTATTATAATAGCGACACCGCCTGAGGATGCGAGAGCATCGTGGCGGTCTTTGCGGAATATGACATAGTGTCGAAGAAAGTTGGTATGTATAGGTTTTAAGTGTGTTTCCTGTACACACAGCACTCTTGGTGTGTGCTTGTGAAGAAGCTCTTGGACGTCATCAAGGTTCCTAAGAAGGCCCCTGACGTTCCATTGAATAATTTTCGTACTCATATTGAAGACAATCTAGTGCTGTGTGTACAAAAGAAGGTATTCACTTAAGTTACAGAGCCCTTTCCAGGCCCCATAACGCGCAATTTGTCCTTTCTGGAGCGGTCGAGAGCGTCTGCCGCTCCTTAGGCGCTTGATGCGCCGTCAAGACAGGTGAAGTGTCCATTCCCTCTTCCGAGGTGCCGGACACGCGCTCTTGCGAGCGAGAGAGTCGTTGGGAAAGTTTCGCCTCGGAGGACGAGCCTTTTGCGCCCTTCGGCCCGGTGGCCGATGGCGCTTCCTTCGTATCCAGACTCTGCCGGCTGTTGCCAGCGCTAGTAGGGGCTTGGAATGGCTGAGGCAATCTTGACTGCACCCACCGCGGGGACTTTTGACGGTCCTGCGCCTTCGCTGCGCGTAGCGCAGGTTGCCGTCGCTGACTGGTTTTTAGCCAGCAACCCTGGGGTAACCGGGCTTGGTTGCTGTCTGGGTGCAGCAGAATTAACTACTGCCACCACGGGGGCAGGTGCCACTAGCGACAGCTCGCTGTGCACGGGCTGTCCAAATGGCGATAGCTGCTGCGACGCTGCCCCCCCGACGCGCCGCATCAGCAGAAGGTGTGTTGTGGAAGGGAGAGCACCTCTTCCGGGCCTCCTTGAATGAAATGTTTTCTCTGACTTTTAGGCTGATAATGTCTTTCACTTTCTTCCAGTTGGGACACGAACGCGAATATGCGGCGTGGTCTCCGTCACAGTTCACGCAGTGAGGTGTGGCAATACAGTTGTCAGATGGGTGGTCGTGGCCTCCACATCGTGCACAAGTTTCCTGACCACGGCAGTTCTGCGAGCCGCGACCAAATCGCTGACATTTATAGCATCTTGGATTGGGGATGTAAGGACGGACAGAGAGTTTAATGTAGCCCGTTTCTACAGTTGATGGCAACGTACTGGATGCAAAAGTGAGTATGAGATGCTTAGCAGGTATTTCTTTGTTGTCGCGTCTGATGACAATTCGTTTGACATCGGTCACATGTTGATCTTTCCACCTTTCTAAAAGTTTTTGTTCGGACAATTGAAGGAGGTCTGCTTCTGACACGACTCCGCGTGAGGTATTTATTGATCGATGAGGTGAAACAGATATTGAAATGTTTCCGAAAGTTCTCAGGCTGTCAAGTTTGTCATAATGGTGTTTTTCCGGTAGCTAAAGTAGGAGGTCACCGCTAGCCATCCTGGTTACCTTGTATCCTGGTCCTAAGATATCGGTCAGAGCCCTTGGCACAACAAATGGGGAGATAGATCTGGCTTGTTTATCTGGATTTTCAGTGTGGATTACGTGAAATTTCGGAAAGGATGGTCTTGGTCGGCTAAAACATGCTAATTCTTTGGTCCGTACCCTTTTTTGAGGGAGACGATCAAGTAGACGGGGAAATGCAGGTGTTGCCATGATTACGTTGTTTGTTTCGGCAGCAATGACGGCCACCCACCATGGAGTCCAACTTGGGGACGCTGCAGTACTTAAATGTATAAGGCTGCAGACGCCAGCCGTATATTGCCGCTATAACCAAATATAACTACCCAAGGTTGAGTAACTACACATGGTTAACCCTTGCCGCCCTGAGAAATCGGAAGTAAACGGAAGAGAGGAGTAGACAGGAAAGATATAAAGTGAAAGCGAAAGACGAAGATGTAGGTAGAGAAGGAAAGGAAAAGGCGACTGCCGATTTCCCCCGAGCGGGTCAATCCGGGGGTGCCGTCTACGTGAAGCTGGGGCCAAAGGGGTGTGTTGCCTCTGCCGGGGGGGCCTTAAAGGTCCAATCACCCGGCTTCGGCTCAACCCCCAGGATCCCCTTTTCCCCGCACACGGCTACGCCACGCACGGCTAAGCGTAGAAGGAGGTGGAACCCCCCCCCCCCCCCCCCCCGTTAGCTCGGGTCCGTGGTCTCGCTACACACCAAACGCCTGCTTGCGCAGACGCCCCTGCGGGGTACTAGAAAAAATTTGACATTCAGACACGTCTAAAACTATGCACTATTTTTATCGTTTCAGCTCGATCACTAAGACAACATCTCTCATAGAGTTCATGCCTGTAAGCAGGGTATAAGAACTGTAATGCAGGGTATAAGAACTGTAATGATATTACAGCAGTCTCCGATTTCATTCCCATGCACTCCACTTTTAAATAGCGTAGTTTGGTGCAGTGCTTCTATTCCCATAGTTTAAATCCACGCGAAGCTGCCAAAGAAAGCACATGGCATATTTTTAGATTTTAGAAGACGTGTAATTAGAAGACAAAAAAGTGCCAGCAGACAAAAGGACCACTTGCTGCTGGTAGAGAACGCATATAGCAACACACGCACTACAGAAGTCGTCATTTCTCTGCCCACTTCAAGGCTATCTGTGCTTGTATCAGGCTATGAAGGCTGTGGGTTCGTTCTCACCCTGCAGCATATGATATTATTCATCGCCTTTGTTTTAGGGGCGAAGCTCCTTAGCCTGTCGGTCGTGCGTCCCTTGTACGTAGTAGCCACCTGCTGATGACGATGACGATCGCGATCGTCATCCCCACTATGCGATAGCGATCGCATAGTGGGTGCATGGAATATACCCACTATGCGTCATAACGATGACGCTGATGACGATGACGATCGCGATGCCATACAACACATGGCATCGCGATACCACATGGAATGTACCCACTATGCGTCATAACGATGACGCTGATGACGATGACGATCGCGATGCCATACACCACATGGCATCGCGATATGGTCTCACATGCATATCGTTTGACCACATGCAACCAACCACCATCACGTCTTCGATGATGTACCTCCGGAGCTTCGCCCACGCATCATCATTCACTCCGCGGATATGCTGTGATTTTTTTCAATTGATATAACTGCACTACTAGTCCCCCCCCCCCCCCCCCGCCGCCGCGCTTGTTGCCCAGTTCATATAACTGGCCTCAGATAAAATGGGCCCATCTATAGCCTTTCTGCTGTGTCTTTATTTATATGTGTTTTTTTTACCTTTGCCTATAGAGCATTTTAATGGAGGCAAGCCGCTGTCATGAAAATATTCCTATATGCATATCTTTCCCTAGAAACTTACATAGATCACTGTGAAGAAATTGAGAGATCTTAGGGGGGCCATGCCTTGTTACATAGCAAGTGCGAGAATTCCAGCATGTGTTAATGTAGAAATATATGAGCGCACAAGGCAAAAGGAAGGAAGAGAACTAGACAGGACAGACGCGTCTGTCCTGTCTAGTTCTCTTCCTTCCATTTTACCTTGTGCGCTCATATATTTCTACATTATGTTACACCAACTGGCCCAGCATTCCACCATTTTGAAAATCCAGCATGTGTGTCCATTCACTAGGCATGCCAGCAATGTTTATTCTCGAATTCCTTAATGAAAATTTATTAATGAAGTTTTAAAATCACAATTCCAGCAATCAGACCCATAAGACAAAAACTAATAGCATGAACTGCACTACATAAGTATGATTACAAGAAACTAGAAATTGAATAGATGGGAACCGTGTGACAAGGAAAATTTTCTTATTTATACCACGTAAATATGCTAAGACGAGCTCAGTCATTCTGAAGTTCAAAACAGTCCAATAATTCTAAACATTCTCTCAAACAGCCACAGATTGAGTCCATTTATGCATACAAGTTTTAAAATAACTCACCATGTGACATGCCCTTTTGACTTGTCCATCTTGAGACTGATTCATACCACTCCTCCTGCGAAATTTGTGTCTTGCCAACTGAACAGCGGGAACTGGTTCTAGGCTCTGAAGAATATTCCCCAACTTGTATCGAAACAGTACCTTCCAGGATTGTAATAAAATAAAGAAGCAAGTTATTTTTATGCAATAGTGAATATTCAGTTTTCAGAAGAAGCCATAATTCATAAACAGGGAGTAACATCACCACATGAATCACTGCTAACTGATACAAGTATAGTAGAATTTCGTTGCTGCTACAAGAGACACTCGGCTGTAAGGGACATTTGAAAGCGGTTTGGTTAGTTTTCCTAAGTCCACCACGTTATCAACTTTTCAGACAAGCGACACATTTACAAGAAACACATCTGTTACTGAGGGTAACCTTTTTGGTGACTAAAGTAAATACTTTACTTTCTAAGTAAAGAGAAAACCCACACATGTTCACTTGTGGACCTCATGTCCTCCAAAGAACTTATAGATGATGCAATCTTCATGCAACTAAATTGTGCATGTCCCCTTCACAATGAACAAGAAAAGGAGGACAATGAAATATGTGAACCTTAAAAGTATTGTGAGCAACAAGGATTGAAGATTGAAGTGCTTTACCTCTCGAAGTTGGTAAGCAAGCACTTGGCACGATCTGCAGCCACTAAAAGACAAACTATAATGAATCATTTAGGCAACCCTGAGAAATTTGCTGTCGTGTTAAACCGAACTGATCATTAGGGGTGTGCGAATAGTGAAATTTCATCTCGAATCGAATAGTGCCGAACAATGGCAAAAAATGTCAAATATCCTATCGAATACAGTCTGTTGAAAATTTAAAGAACAAAAACTGAAATGAAATGTCACGCCGCAATGGCGAAGTGAAATATTTATTACAACTGCATTCGGGTGAATTTTTTTTCATCTTTTATGTGCGTAAAGATATGTTGATAGAAGAGCCACAATTCCAGTCAGCCTCGGCACTCGTAACATTCTAAGGGCTAAGAGAGGGGGGGTACGGTAGATAGTTTTATTTTTTTTATGGTCCCACAATACGGCTTATCTGCCAGCGGTAATGTTGCGCTTCACCGTCATGAGTATATCAGGCTCAAAACTCTTCGGGTGCCTGTTCACTGCAGCGTTTTAACTGCGCGCCGGAACGACAGGAGTTTTTGAACGAGTGGTGCCGTACGGCACTGGTTTCTGCACAGTGTCACGAAACTTTCAGATCTGAAGCCTATCACCAAGTGTTTCAAGGGCCAAAGTCGAGACGTTTTACGGTGCTCGCCGGAAAAATTATCTGCACTTACATGGTCTGTGCCGATTGTGTCAGTCAGCTGAGGATACTTCAAAACCAAGGCTTTTGCCACAGTCTCATACAAGCCCCTTGGATACCTGGACGAAAAATGAATAACATACATTTTCTGGCCCCTCAGACAAATTCCAAGTGTATACTTACAAGCTAATTGTCATTAAATTATTGGCGATCCAGCTAACAATCCTTGATTTCAGGCGGCTGGGCACTTCCCCCTGTTTGACATTCATCACTTCAATACGTATATCCAAGGGTACTGCAGGCAGTGTATAATCTTTTTCAGCTGAAGTAGATGGCTGGCTGTCAGCCACACCAGGTGCCAACATCATGGTGGCTTCTGGAATTGGGCTTAAGTGGAAATAAAAAGCAAAACAACCATAAAACCTTGCACGGCTACAACAAAGATGGCAAAATATCAAGCCTGAGTAATGAACATGAAACAGTTTCGTACCTTTGCTGCAGTAATGTGCACTTTGCAGATTCTTTTTCGTTCACAAGCTTAACCTTGTCCCCATCAGAAAATGTGAAGTCTTCCGAAACCTCTACATACTCATTGAAGCGAGTATTGTACACCTGTAAAAAAAATGTCTCCATTATATATATTACCCTGAAGTAGAATATCATAAGAGCAACACTGTAATGTAAACAAAGCTTGCTCCACAATGACAAGTATTACATAAGAAACCCACGAACGGTTATACTCCCATGTGATCCTGTAACCGACATCTTGTCACAGGCCATATGTACATCCGTGCGCAAAAGTATACGTACCGTTGTCGTTTGTACACTTCTGCTGCCTAGTGGCGAGCTGCGTGCTGTCGAGAGCCTTTCTCTGACGAATTCCGTCAGAATAAATGCTCTCGGCAGCAATTCCAACAAAGCATTGCTCTAGACAGCAGACGGCTTGCAACTAGACGGCGTAGAAGGTTCTTTCGGCACAAGCTCCTGTGGTCTGGATACTTTTGGTCACGGGTGTACATGTAACAACTATTTCCAATGACCACTGCAGATACATCTGGAACAAATACAATTTGGTCTCAGAAGTAACTTTGAGTACAACTATTGCCGGATATGAGATCACTTCACATCTGCAAGGTTCAACTTATACCGAGTGTCCCAGCTATCTTTAGCCAAGGGTTAAAAAATGCATATTGCTGACAGCCACCTTGCGCACTACAGGCAATTTTTTGTTTTGGAATGAATCAAGTTGTTAATTAGGATTATTTAACTAAATTAATAAATATTGACGTTAGGCAAGAAATGGGACTTGCAAGGTTCGAGAGCGTCTTCAGAAACCCCCCATTGCATTATTTACGATGAAGAAAGTCTCCCTGTGTACCATTTTTCCAAGTTGCAAAGAAAGCCCGCGAAGTACAAAAAAAGCCACGTCACGTGACTAGCTCATTCGCGCGCTGCGACCGTGCTGCTCTCAGCCGTGGTTTCAGCGAACGAAATCAGCTGCTGCCACGATTCGCCGGCTGCGTTGCAGCGGTAGGCCGATACAACTAGCACCATCACGCACGCCAAATTGCTGGCAAATGGCCAAGAAACCACCGTCAGCGGCCAGCCTATCGGCTTACCGCTGCAACGTAGCCGGCGAATTACGGCAGCAGATGATTTCGTTCGCTCAAACCACGGCTGAGATCAGCACGGTCACGGCGCGCGAATGCCCTAGTCACGTGGCTTTTTTTTAGATGCGAAGCAGCGCTTAAGGCCGATTTCAATCCGGTTGTGGTGGTTGTGGTGTGCGTCCTGACCACCCTTACCGCACATGCGCAAACCCTCGAAAAAAATACAAAAAAAACTCCTCTCCCCCTCTCTCTCCTCCAGGCATCCCTTTCCGCGGCGTCCACACCCCCCACTGCGCATGCGCGTCCCCCCCCCCTCTCTCTCCTCTCCTACGCTGCCCCTCCCCCTCTCTCTCTCTCGCCTCGCAACGCCGACGCAGGCAGCGTCTACTAGCGAGTTTCTTGGTTGAAAAAACAGACTGCTCGCGCGGCACAAACTGGCTACCCCGTATATATAGGCACTGTATCTCTACCTGCAATGTAGTGCCGGTGGGAGATTTCTCCTGTGCGTTGTTGAACAATAAAAATTCGCAGCGTGCGGGTTAACTAAAAGCGGACTGCGGGTCTCTGTGTCCAATCGGAGTCTTCTGTCTCTCATTGCCCATTAGGAGAGATTGGCATGTTCCAGTAGGAAACACCGGTCCATCACTGCGTGCTTTGCGCCTCCCCAGGTTTCTCTCCTGCGCAACGCCGCGATGAGCGCCAGCGTCAACGCCGCCGCCATCGTGAGCGCCCGCTGCTTCGCGTCTCCACATGGTTCCCTTTAGCGGGAGATTGTGTAATTTTTTTATTGCGAAGCAATTATGTGGACACTCTTTTTGCCGTCGCCGTCGGCGTCATGCTCTCTATATGTATATGTCTATATATATTATAAAAGCCACGAAGAAAAATTCAGAAAAATATTTTCCGACGCGCGGAATCGAACGGGCGACCTCTCGCTCCGCAACGCGCGGCGCTAACCGCTACGCCACAGGAGAGCACATGCTTCAGTATTCAAACGGCGAGCTATTTATGTACACCATTCGCCGCTGGCGGTACGCAGATCTCGGGGGGGAATATCAGCATGTTGTCTGCCTTACCAGCAAGACAGCGAGATGGCGCAAAATGCGCGCTCGGCGCCCAACTCATTGCGACGCGTTGGCTCCCCCAACACCCCGACTTGCACTCAGGCCTGCAGGGCGTAGTCGCCTTTGCCCGGGTGCGCTCGCGCGCGCTTATCTTGGCGTGGGGGGGGATGGGGGGCAGTTTTAAGCCGTGTGTTTTCGCCGGGAAGATTGCATTTAGGTTACAGAGCGCACAAAGCTCACTTGCTCGCTGCAGAGGCCCCGTTTTCGAAAGAAGTGCGCTGTTCCAACACAGGGAAGTAACAACTGCGACACTTGTTAGTTCGCGCTCGTCCTGTGTATACCGGTGCGTGTTTCGTGCGTCCTTGGCTCTTGAGCAGTGCGCTCCAAGTTTCGATCTGCTAGCCGTTCTGCTTGCCGATAGCAGCAAATGCCAATTAGTTGCTATCGCATTCATTGCTTTGCCCTTGCGGCGAAACTGTGACTTTTTTCTTGTATTTCGCGGGCTTTCTTTGCAGCTAGGAAAAAATGGTACACGTGAGACTTTATTGCATATAATGCATTGGGGGGGTTTCTGAAGACACTCTCGAACTCTGCAAGTCCCATTTCTTGCCTAAAGTCAATATTGTCACGTGGTCGTGACGTCGACGAAGGCACCAGGCGACGTGTCCAAATTGAAACTGTTTATTAGGCCGAACTTGTGGCCGGTAAACAGAAAGTAGGATTACAGCAATACACGCTGGCACTGATAGCGGCGAACAGAGCGTCGGCTGGCCATCAACTGAACATCGTTGGAGCGCGCCGGCTTTTATGCATCACGCGTCGAACATTCTAGCCTTATCACTGGTCATCGCGCAAGCTCAGGAATAATCTCGAGTGGTCGCGTCTTGCGCGCAATCTTAACAAAACGATCTACAATAATCGCGAAGGTTCTAGAACAATAAGGCGCGGTTCGAGCTGAGCTTTGCTGACGGTCTTTGTGGGCGAAAACCGAATACAAGAAAAGTGAAAATAAGAATAGCGCGTGGCAATGCCCCCCTTTGAAAAGGCATCGTCCCGATGCTTAAAACAGAACACGGGGGAAAATGCATGCAACAATAAATCAAAACAATAAAGAAAGTACAATAATTAAGCAATAAGTGCAGTCCTCTGGTTTGCAAACGCGCGTAATACGGCTTGAGGCGCACGACATGGACGACTTCAGGTCGCGCACGGCGCCGTTGAGAGTTCGTTATGCCGTCCGGGACGACCTCGTAGTCCAGAGCGCCGAGACGTCGAAGCACCTTGTACGGCCCGAAGTATCGCCGAAGGAGTTTTTCACTAAGTCCACGTCGCCGTATCGGTGTCCACACCCAAACGCGGTCGCCGGGCTGGTATTCCACGAAGCGTCGTCGAAGATTGTAACGGCGGCTGTCGGTCGTCTGCTGATTCTTGATCCGCAGGCGGGCGAGCTGTCGTGCTTCTTCGGCGCGCTGTAGGTAGGCGGTCACGTCGATGTTTTCCTCATCGGTGACGTTCGGTAACATGGCGTCGAGCGTCGTTGCCGGGCTCCGTCCGTAGACCAACTTGTACGGCGTCATCTGCGTCGTTTCTTGCACGGCCGTGTTGTATGCGAAGGTCACGTACGGAAGGATGGCGTCCCACGTCTTGTGTTCGACGTCAACGTACATGGCCAGCATGTCGGCGATGGTCTTATTTAGACGCTCGGTCAGGCCGTTGGTCTGTGGGTGGTAGGCGGTGGTCCGGCGGTGACTTGTTTGGCTGTACCTTAGGATCGCCTGAGTTAGGTCCGCGGTAAAGGCCGTACCTCTGTCGGTAATGAGGACCTCTGGGGCGCCATGACGCAGTACGATGTTCTCGACGAAGAACTTCGCTACCTCGGCGGCACTGCCCTTGGGCAGGGCCCTTGTCTCGGCGTAGCGGGTGAGGTAGTCAGTAGCTACGACGATCCACTTGTTTCCGGAATGGAATTCGACGTCGGGAACGGCCCCGGTAAGTCCATGCCGATTTGCTGGAACGGCCGGCGAGGTGGCTCGATGGGTTGCAGAAGTCCGACTGGCCTAGTCGGTGGTGTCTTCCGTCACTGACAATCTCGGCAAGTCCTCACGTAGTGGGTGACGTCGGCAGTGAGGCGAGGCCAGTAGTACTTTTCTTGTATCCTTGCCAGCGTACGGGAAAATCCAAGGTGTCCAGCCGTCGGGTCGTCATGCAAAGCATGCAGAACTTCTGGTCGTAATGCCGAAGGTACTACGAGGAGGAAGTCGGCCCGAAGTGGCGAGAAGTTTTTCTTTAGCAGAACGCCGTTGCGCATGAAAAACGACTCCAGTCCTCGTCTGAATACCTTTGGAGCCACGGTGGCTTTGTCCTCAAGGTATTCCATAAGGCCCTTGAGTTCCGGATCGGCGCGCTGTGGCTCGGCGAAGTCGTCGGCACTTATGGTTCCCAGGAAGCCGTCATCATTCTGGTCGTCCAGCGGCGGTGGGTCGACGGGGGGCACGAGACAGGCAGTCGGCGTCAGAGTGTTTTCTTCCGGACTTGTAAACGACGTTAATGTCGAATTCTTGAAGTCTCAGGCTCCACCGTGCGAGGCGACCAGAAGGGTCCTTCAAGCTAGCTAGCCAACACAAGGCGTGGTGGTCGCTCACAACTTTGAAGGGCCTGCCGTAAAGGTAGGGGCGAAACTTTGATGTAGCCCAGATGATGGCAAGGCACTCCTTTTCTGTTGTGGAGTAGTTGGCCTCTGCCTTTGATAGCGACCGGCTAGCATAACTGATAACCCTTTCCAGTCCGTCCGTCCTCTGCACAAGGACGGCGCCGAGTCCTACGCTGCTTGCGTCGGTGTGCACTTCTGTTTCGGCGTGTTCGTCGAAATGCGCAAGTAACGGAGGCGTTTGCAGGCGTCGTTTTAGTTCTTGAAATGCTTCCTCCTCCGGCGTTTCCCACTTGAACTCGACGTCGGTCCTGGTGAGGTTAGTGAGAGGCTCGGCGATGCGGGCGAAGTTTTTAACGAACCGCCTGTAATAGGCACACAAGCCGAGAAATCGACGCACGGCCTTCTTGTCGGTGGGTGGCGGGAAAGCAGCGATGGCGGTTGTCTTTTGCGGGTCGGGGCGTACTCCGGATTTGCTTATCACGTGGCCCAAGAACAAAAGTTCTTCGTACGCGAAGCGGCACTTCTCTGGCTTGAGAGTGAGTCCGGACGTCTTGATTGCCTGAAGTACAGCTTTAAGGCGCCGCAGGTGTTCATCGAAGTTCGAGGAAAACACAACGACGTCGTCCAAGTACACAAGGCAAGTCTGCCACTTCAAGCCAGCCAGTACAGTATCCATAACGCGTTGAAAGGTCCCGGGGGCCGAGCAAAGACCAAAAGGCATGACCTTAAACTCGAACAGGCCGTCTGGTGTTATAAAGGCAGTCTTTTCTCGGTCTCTCTCGTCGACTTCGATTTGCCAGTAGCCCGTCTTCAGGTCCATCGACGAAAAGTACTTCGCGTTGTGGAGTCGATCCAGGGCGTCGTCTATCCGTGGGAGGGGGTACACGTCCTTCTTCGTGATCTTGTTCAAGGCGACGATAGTCGACGCAGAAACGTAGCGTCCCGTCCTTCTTCTTCACCAACACCACGGGAGACGCCCAGGGACTCTTGGACGGCTGGATTATGTCGTCGCGTAGCATTTCGTCGACTTGCTTCTTTACGGCTTCGCGTTCTCGCGTCGAAACTCGATGCGGGCTCTGGCGGAGTGGCCTCGCATTTTCCTCTGTTATGATGCGGTGTTTCGCGATTGGGGTCTGTCGAATTCTTGACGACGACGAGAAGCAGTCCTTGAATTGCAAGAGCAGACTTTTGAGCTGGTCTTGCTTGTGCTTCGGGAGGCTCGGGTTGACGTCGAAATCTGGTTCGGGACCTCGATTCGTCGAAGCAGGTTCGGTAGCATCGAAGAGGGCGAAAGCATTGCTGGCGGCCACGCATTCATCGATGCAGGCGACCGTCGTACCAATGTTTAGGTGCCTATATTCGTGGCTGAAGTTTGTCAGCACTACCTTTGCTTTACCGTCACGCAGCTCGGCTACACCTCTTGCGACGCAAATTTGACGGTGCAGGAGTAGGTGCTGATCGCCCTCGATGACGCCTTCAGGGTTCGCAGGGTTTTCGGTGCCGACGGAAATAATGATGCTGGAGAGCGGCGGAACGGTCACCTGCTGTTCTATCACATTCAATGCATGGTTCCCTGGCGTCGCGAGAGGCGGGAGCGCTTTGTCTGAGGTTAGTGTTATCGACTCAGACCTTAGGTCGATGACGGCGCCGTGGTCACTTAGGAAGTCCATTCCAAGTATCACATCCCTGGAGCAGTTTTGTAGGATTACAAAGCTCGCAGGATAAGTCCGGTTACTGACGGTGACTCTCGCCGTGCAGACTCCAATCGGCGTTATCAGGTGGCCTCCAGCTGTCCGGATTTCGGGTCCACTCCAAGCGGTCTTTACTTTCTTCAGCTTGGCGGCGAATGACCCACTGACGACGGAATAGTCGGCCCCAGTGTCGACGAGAGCGGTCACTCCGTGGCCGTCGATAAGAACGTTGAGGTCGGTAGTTCGTCGTCTCGCGTTGCGGTTAGCTCGCGGCGTCGGGTCACGGCTGCGTCGGTTTGTTCCGCCGGTTCCACGTTGCGTAGTGATGTCTTCTTCGGGCTGCGGAGTTTCCACGCCAGGGCCTCGTTCGTCTTGTGACGGGTTCTTTAGATTTCCTTGCGGCGTCGTCGGCGGCGGCGGCGGAGGATCTTCGGTAGTTCGTCGTACAGCAACCGCACCTCCATCGGTTGCTGCCCTTAGTTTTCCGAGTAAGGGTAGGAGATCGGCCCCGGTTTGGGCCAGCGTACTGCCGGCGGTGCGGTGACGTGTAGCGGCCAGGCGACGGCGAGCGGGATGGTCGTCGGGGTGTCCACTGAGCACCTGCGAGGTAGTCGGCGATGTCTTGCGGTCGTTCACCCCGCTGTGGACGAGGCGCATTGACGGCGAAACCTCGTAGCCCCATCTGTCGGTACTGGCACCGGCGGTAGGTGTGGCCAGCCTCTCCGCAGTGGTAACAAAGTGGGCGGTGGTCAGGGGCGCGCCAAACGTCGGTCTTTCGAGGAGTGTAGCGTTGACCGGCGGGTGGACGATATGGCGTCGGTGGCGGTGGCGTCTGGCGGCGAAACTGCGGCGGTGCGACGTCTTCACGTGGGCGCGGCGGGGGGAGCGTTACGACGTGCTGCGGCCGCGTAGCTCATGGCCTCCGGTTGAGGGTGTGGTGGTTCGGGGATTCCCAGGGATCGCCGGACTTCCTCACGAATGATATTAGCGATTGAGTCCACCTGAGGAGGCGATGACGGGAACATGCGGCGCAGTTCTTCTCGCACAATGGCCCTTATCGTCTCGCGCAGGTCGTCGGAGCGGAGCCCTTGGACTTCGCTGATGTGTGGCGTGGAACGACGATCGTATTGCCGGTTGCGCATGTCTAGCGTCTTCTCAATTGTCGTTGCTTCAGCGACAAATTCTTGGACACTGGTAGGTGGGTTCCGCATCAGTCCCACAAAGAGCTCCTGCTTGACCCCTCGCATGAGGAGGCGAACTTTCCTCTCTTCGGGCATGCCAGGGTCGGCGTGGCGGAACAGTCGCGTCATTTCTTCTACGAAGATGGTCACGTGTTCGTTCGGCAGCTGCACCCGTGTCTCAAGCAAGGTCGCGGCCCTTTCTTTTCGGACGACGCTCGTGAACGTCTCCAAAAAGTGCTGCGAAACAGGTCCCAGGTACGAATTGTGGGCTCCCAATTCTCGAGCCATGTCCTTGCTGCTTCTTCCAGGTAAAAGTATACGTGGCGCAGCTTGTCCTCGGAATTCAGTTGTTGTACGTTGAGACTCTCTCGAACGTCTCTAGCCAGGTTTCAGGGTCTTCACACGGCGAACCACGGAATGTCGGTGGCTCCCTGGGCGGCTGCATCACGATCGCTGCAGGGGGGCACTTCGGCCGTCATCGTGCCTTTTGTCTTCGTCTCCGTGGCTTTTGGCTTGGCAGGCAGGGGTCCGTATTGTGGTGCCAGTCCTTGTAGTCTCCGGCTAGCTCGACTTTCCTGGATGGTGCCGGTTTCTTCTTGGCGACTTGGGCTGGGTTCACGGCTTGACGGGGGCGTCCGGAACATGAACGCACAGCACCTCCACCAGATGTCACGTGGTCGTGACGTCGACGAAGGCAGCAGGCGACGTGTCCAAATTGAAACTGTTCATTAGGTCGCGCACTTGTGGCCTGTAAACAGAAAGTAGGATTACAGCAATACACGCTGGCACTGATAGCGGCGAACAGAGCGTCGGCCGGCCATCAACTGAACATCGTTGGAGCGCGCCGGCTTTTATGCATCACGCGTCGAACATTCTAGCCTTATCACTGGTCATCGCGCAAGCTCAGGAATAATCTCGAGTGGTCGCGTCTTGCGCGCAATCTTAACAAAACGATCTACAATAATCGCGAAGGTTCTAGAACAATAAGGCGCGGTTTGAGCTGAGCTTTGCTGACGGTCTTTGTGGGCGAAAACCGAATACAAGAAAAGTGAAAATAAGAATAGCGCGTGGCAATATTTATAAATTAGAAAATAAAAAAAATTGCCTGTAGTGCGCAAGATGGCTGTCAGCAATATGGAACTGATTTCGCTCGCCTGCCTCAAATATTGTATTTTTAACCCTCGGCTAAATATAGGTGGGACACCCGGTATATTGGCAGCTATATTTATGTATGGCTTGCACTGACGTCACTGAAACAGCCACGCTGGAGCACCAACATGGTGGGACACGAACTTTGGGATGGCACGTTAGTACTCTCAGTACATCACATGCTCGTTCCTTCGTTATTCATGCACAGAGGCCCAGTGACTTTCCAGCGACGTCGTTATCCCACTGAATCAGGTTAATCGACGCGTTATTATACTCCCTTGACGTCACCTAAGCGGTCATGTTGGAGCCATGTTGTGTGCCCATGACGTCACACACGTTATCAATATATCAATATGTTATAAAATGTTTGAAAATTTGGTTGAAGCGCACCGAAACACACACAAGTAGAAGCAGAAACAAGTAGAAGCCGACGGAACAGCGCTTACTTCAGAAACCCCCCATAGGCGCTGTCCTGTCTGCTTCTACTTCTGTGTGTTTCGGTGCGCTTCAACCAAATTTTCAAACATGAACATAAACCAACTTGCCATCTTGCTTTTATAAAATGACCCATATATAGCAAAAATCGGACACTTGCACCAAGGCCAATTAATTTTACACATAAAAAATTAGGGGACCCTTAAGCTTCGCCTTTAAGAGTTGAACGCGATAGCGATATCCCGTCCCTACTGCGTACTTCAATCACTTAGTGCATACTATGTAATGGGTAGTATGGTTTAAACCAGGAGAAATTATGCGCGCCAAATGTGGGAAATGTTTTCGAACTTGCTATGCACCCACTACGTGGTGTTAAGGGGAATACGCGCAGTAAGGTGTGTGCCGTTTGTAATGGGTGGCTGGCTTTAAACTATGGAATAGTTATGATAGTCACATATTCTGACGCCCGATGGCAATTTACGCTTGTACCACGCAATATTCCTGGGATATAACATGTTATATTGCGACGCCTATATAAAGGACGCTTGCGTTTGCGAAGCATGGAAGTTCTTTTCACTGCATTTCCAAGCAGAGGAAGTTATTTTCACAGTACATCCAAGCAGAGGCATGGCTGTGTGGTAGAACACCTGCTTGCCACGCAGACGACCCGGGTTCGGTCCTCACTGGGACCCGAAAATTTTTATTATTTATTTTATTTGCATCTTTCTCGATTTTTCGGTCACGGAGAAGATGATGATTTTTCGGTCACGGACAAGATGATGATTTTTCGCTCACAACCAACGACGCCGACGCCGACGCCGGAATTTCTGCGAAACGAGCTCTTTAACGCTATCGCGTTAAAATATCGTAACAAGAAATTAGAGGTGCAGCGCACGTGCTGCTCCAGCAATGTTTGATAATATGGTAGCAGCTACAGCCAAACTCAAGAAATTGTGAACGGTATACAGTGAAACCTCGGTGATACGATCGCACGGGACCACCGAAAATATTCGTATCATCCCAATTCATATCACCAGAAAGCATAGAAAATTAGCATGGGACAAAAGAAAGCGGACGTGCATTTTCATTCATTATTTTTCAGTGCCACAGCAACGTCAGGAAGAAGTCTTGAATTATCTTCAGTTAAGTTTTTAGAGATGTCGGTAATCATACCAGCGCTCGTAAATATACGGACCGTACGCGCGTACTTAATTAATGAACCAGGTGCGTTGTGACCCGCTACAGAAGTAGCCCCTTCCAAATTTAGGACGCTTTTTCGCATGACACCGGAGTACTGCCTCGAAAGTAACGGAAGAAGCGCTTTGACGTGATAGATCAAGGCCACGAAATTTCAGAACCACGGTCCTATGTTACGATGCTGTTATCGCGGAGGTGTCGGTTAGAGGTGTGCACGGGCTCCGGGTAGCCCGAAAGCCCGAGCCCGGCCCGGCCCGCGGGCCGGGTTCGGGTATGCGGAGGTCTTCCCATCTCGGGCCCGGGCCGGGCTCGGGCTACTCATCTCGGGCATCGGGTGGGACGGCCCAGGTGCAAAGCCTGCATCAAACCAAATATATAGACGTTGTGCCGAAATTGTTTTCTTTAACGATGAACCCACTGATCACCTTTGTGATTATTTATCCATGCAATCATCCTTCTGACCTGCATCAGAGATACTAAACTTCTGGAAGAACAACGAGTCTAATTATTCTAAGCTTGCTATGCTTGCGGAAAAAATATTCGCGATTCCGGCTACCAGTGCGAGCAGCGGACGGAACTTCAGTTCGACGGGATATGTGATGCAGGAGCGTCGCACTTCACTGATGTCCGAATCACTGCACAGCTTGTTATTTTTACACAATTTGTAATCTTTGTATACAAACTAACATGTGTCATTTGCATATGTTTAACTTTGATATGTTGAATAAAATGCCACATGATAAAAAAGTGATATCTTGTCTCCGCAGCAAACTTTCATGGTGTCGGGCTGGACCGGGCCCGGGTTTGTATTTTTGTACGTCGGGCCGGGCCGGACGGGCTCGAAGCCCTTTAGGGTCGGGCTCGGGCGGGCCTTCGACGCAGTCAGTGGGCCCGGGCCGGGCTCGGGCTTGAAAATTAGGCCCGTGCACAGCTCTAGTGTAGGTGATGTTTTTTGGGAGACTTAAGGTCATGCCCGCTCAAGTGCGACCTCGCACATGTTGACGTTGTGAGGCCTGACTCCTTAGCCAAAACCATCCTCGCCTCCTTTCGGTCCTCGTCCACCTTTCGTAGGATGTCTGATGCACGAGGCAGGCACGTATAAACACACTACAACGACAGCAGCCCGCGTCGACGCGTTAGAAAAAAAGAAGCATGGCGCCAATGCCTTATGTAATGGAAACGCGAAGGCACACGGAGGCACATTAGAGCCTTAAAGATTCGCGCACACAATCTCGGAGGCCGTAGCGCGTCTTTGAAGGTTTATTCTGATCGTAAGAAAAGTGTTTTTTTTTTCTTACACTGTGATTCTGACGATATCGTGGTGCGCCGCGCATGCACGCGCTTGCGTTCCCGCGCTCGCACGTGCTTGGCGTTCATCCGCGACACCGCGAACAGCCCCTATTCGTACGTGGGCGGTATAGCGTTCGTTCGTATCAAACGTCGGGGGATGAATATCGGTTCGCAACAACCGTACTCCATTGCATGGCAGGCCAACAGGCCTTGGCCGGGACCAAAGGAAAATTCGGATCACCCCGAAATTCGTATGAGCTGTTTTCGTATCACCGAGGTTTCACTTTACTTATGCATACACTACATTTCAACATAACAGCTTGTACGATAACTCCTTGTTCACACAGCAAACGGGTTCGAGCCTTTTTGGGAGTTTTGGGCTCGGCTTTAACTTGCATCCTAAAGGTGCTACGCAAAACCCCCCTACCAAAGGAGGTTTTAGGGGGGTACGCAGGGCAAGATGGCGGTGCCTGTTGAAGCGACAGCCGTCCACTTCGAATCTTTCTAGCCGTGGGCCTCCATTATTAAACTCATTCATTCCCAAATAATGCTGGTATTTGATTTAGATTTGAGTAATGAGGCTTCGCTAAGCGTATACTGCCGATAAAACAGCTCTGTTTTCGAGAAACAAAGTCGATTTGCGGTGCAGAAGGCTTAACAAGGTTTGTTTACAAACTAAACGGAGTCAAAAGACGGAATTAGCGAGGTAACTTTGGTGTTTTTATTTAGCTCATTTCGGGGGCTTGAACGGAGTTCATTGGAAGTTTTTCTGCTTCTTTTGAGAGCTTTTAAAACTCCCCTTTATACGCGGCCCGAGAGAGCGTGAGAAAAAAAAAAGGTATTTCAGGCATTATACTAGCGTTTTAGAGACATTTCTTGCAACTATTCATCGCTAGGACATATTAGAAAATGGACATTGATGTATTCATGCACAATTTATATGCATACAAGCACGCACGACAGAGGAATCGAACTCGCGACCACACGCACTGAGAGCAAACATCATATCCATTACACCACAGCCCCACCACTAGCTTGCGTAGTTTTTCACGGGGTTATATATGTACAAAGCGGCTACTAACCCGTCGGCGACACCTCAAACATTTGTTCTCGTAGCATCGGCATGTGTTAGCGCTTTCGCGAGGCCAATACATAAACTCAGGGGCGTCACGAAGGCCAAGGCAAACACCTTCAGCTTCGAAATATTCGGTTCGTCGGGTCGTGGCGCTAGAAAATTTGTAAACGTGTGCCCTCTTGAGTACTTCGTCACTGTTTTACTCGCCCGAAATTCGTGGATACCGGCGTGACAAAAGGTATCCTCAGATAGCCGAACATATGGGCGTATGATGTGGAGCTATATTCGTTGTTTCTGCCGTGAGCTGCACGCGTCCCATGGCAGCGGCGTGTTCTGAGCTGTACGAGACCGCCTGTGTTTTCATTGTAGGGGTCTGTGCCTCCCGCCGCACGGAAGCCGTCGGAGACGAGGACGAAACATTGAGCAACGCATCTTTATCATTTCAAAACTCTGCCGCGACTGACTGTCAGCGGCCCCTAAGCGCGAGCTGTGAGCGTGCCTGTGTCCATCGTTCGCGTCATCCACCGGTGCCCATAGTCATCCACCGGCGCCCATCCAACGACTCCCATAGCATATAAAAGTTACTCACGCAGATGCCCACAAGCGTGCGCAGGGTGCCTCTTCAGGTGGAAGGGGGGGGAGGGGTACGAAGGCTCGTCGCTGCGCCCACCCTCCCTATTAAGTCAATGCACGGGGCAGACTCCCCCCCCCCCCCCCTCCCCGTGTGCACGCCTATGCAGATGCCCGAGTTACAAGGACATTGTAAAGCGCCTACAATAAGTGCATTTATTGCGCGCGTGCTGTCGCGAGCCAAACGCAGGTGCAGCAGCGCCTTCAGAGTAGCTGAACGATAATCTACATCCACAATTAGCACTTATTCGCAACTCGCACTTTCGCGGGGCACACAGTGATTCTCAACTCAAATTCAGTATTTAGTCGCTTTCACACAATCTTACTAATTAACCTTTATTGTTAAACATCACACAAATGCATTAAAGCGAATGCGTAAGGCATGCCCCAATGTCAAGAACAACCACCACAAATTAGCGGTGACAGGTCTCGCGTTAAATAAAAAAGTTAATGCACATGCACTTCGCCCTTGTGAAAGTCCATGTGTACGTGGCACTCCTTTGCACACATGATGTAGCTAGAATAAAAAAAAATGCATTATTGCCGTCTTCTTCAACGAAACAGCTGTGATAAGAATGATAAGAAAAACAGTGTTCGCAATATTTTATTGGAATCAAAACAGTAGCAGTTCTCATGTCAGTGTAAGCATATTTATATTTCCATCTTCTTGCACAGAACCTACACCCAATACAAAACACTAAGAACGTATACAGGACAGCCCGAACTCTATATATAATTCACAACAGTAAAGCAACATGAAAGTAGTGTGGCAAATCTCATCATTAGAGGCCGGATTTTTAGGCACTTAAAAAGTGCGTTTTAGGCGCCAAAAATAGGCACGCAAAACACAGTTTTAGGCTTCCAAAATCGTAAATATAGGCACAATAAATTTTTACACAAATGCAAAATATTTGAAACAAAGACGTACGCGACCTGTATTTACGACAAAAAAGCAAGAAATGTTATTGTTCACGATGACACAAAGGCGCCAACAGTTCAACATAGCCACGCAATTGTCCTTTTTGCCGCACGGTTCGTAGAACACAGTCTCTCCTTTTATTCTCTATCATGGTGAGCAAAGTGTCCACCGTGGAATCGACACAGTCGTGCATCTCTTTCTTTTCGGCATGCGCAGAAACAGGTAGTTAGACCGCTAAAAAACCAGAAGGGAGGGATGCCTCGTATTGGCCGGGTCTAATCGCGTATAGGGTCAGTTGCTACTCTGTCGACGAACACCTTTAAAGGGCCTCTCACCAGGTCTCAGCATTTAGAACTTACAATTGTTTTGCATGAACTTGGCGCTCACGATCACGTCTGCCAAGATTTGCAACGTTACGCGTTGCAAATCTTGGCAGACGTGATCGTCAACGTCTACATTCCATAGTAGACGTTGACTTGCTCCCGTTGACTTGCTCCTCGCAATGTTGTTAGGGCATTGTCCCTAACAACATTGTCCCTTTCACATTTACGCGCCGCGGAAAAATGTGAAATTTCAAAATGAACAGCGCTTGCCCTTCTCGCAGCCGCGCGACCCAAGATGGAGGGGTTGACGTACAACAAGGAATGCTCCTGCGTAGTTATCTGAGCTCTAACGTCGCTCCTGTACGTAGACATTCGTGATCTGACATCGCTCGCATTAGCACGTGACACTGCGAGAATTATTCTGGGCGACATGTGTAATTTCTGTAATATGTTGCTTAAATAGATGGATGAAAGTTGAGAGAAATAATAAAACACACAAGCGTAATGTGTTTCCATTTCTATATTTTATTTCTTACTTCAAATCGTAGCGAGATGAGACTAATCTGCCTTCATTTCGTATGTGTTCGTGTTTTCGCCGTTCCCGCGTCGCGCCAGCATCAGCCCTAACAACGCTCGGCGCGATTTTGGTGCATTGTCCCTATCAACAGTTCCAGCTGTGCGACGCATTGTGTCGCGGTAAGGATACGTGATCCGTGGCAGTCTCTCCAAACGTGCGCGCACTGAGATATCCATCCCAAAGAAATAGGCACTACACTACAGAGAACGCCAAAACGACACAACAGCGCTCGCGTGCACGACCTGGCTCAGGCACGCCATGCGCACGTGACCTTGAATGCTTGCGCATGACGCCTCCTCGCATAATGGTTTCGTGGCTCGTAACGAACCAACTTGAAAAATTGTTGGGGTCCAACGCTCTTCATTGGGCACGCATCAACACACAAAACCAAACCCGCGTGCACATCACATTTTTCGTACTTTTGATCTACACTCCTTTCCCCTGACAGCACTCCATGGTTTCGCATTGGTCCGTCACCTTCCCGCGGCAGCACAGAGGGAGTTGCTATTTCTTGTCCACTGCCACACCCATGTCTTCACGGTGGTTCACTTCCATGTTTATTTCCCTCTCCCCATTCCATAGTAGACGTTGACTTGCTCCCATTTAGGGTTGCAGAAACAGTGTCTTTTCCTCTCCTGAACCTCTCCTCCTTTAGCCGCTCGCGACAGCTCAGCGCGTTCGCGTAGGATGGCCGGCGCGTCCCATTTTTCGGCTGCTAGCGGTTGTTTTCCGGAAATTGTTTGAACTAGAAGGCTAGTTTGAACGCCCTAGTATTTCTAAAGGTCAATGTTGCCTGGTAACATGAATAACAGTCTCAAACGGCACTCTAAAGTGAAATTTGGGGTTAAATAGTGTTCATATAGGCACCCATTTGGAAAATAAGCATTTATAGGCACTTATAGACGTTTAGGCACGATCGCCAAAAATAGGCATTTATAGGCACTATAAAAACACTATAAAAGCCCTTCTTAACCTCTAATTCGTGCTTATATATCAATGTGGCACGATAGGAACGCAGGGAACAAAATAGGCATTTGCCTATAATACGGTCTCTACTCATCAAATGCACACTGACATGTGCACTTCACAGTGCTAGTATGAAAGCACAATCCAGAGAAATGGGATCTACAAGCAACTTGGTGTCAGCCTACATGTGAAGGAAACTAAGTTAGTACAATAAGGCTAGCATTACTTTTAAGAAATATGCAACCATGCAGAGAGGCATGATGTAGATTGTAATTGAATTAGTTTGCCCTATGGCATCAAAACATGTCACACATCATCATACAGTTCTGTTTTCTGCAGAAAAGTCCAAAATAGAGCTGTGGTGTTGACTGTAGATCAACTTACCACAATTCGTAAAAGCGTTCAGCCATGCCAGCAAAATGACAACATTGCATTCATATATGGCTGCACATAGTTACTCACAAATATCTGAATATGAACGCAACTTTCTATAAATATCTTGGGAATTTGTCGCCATTATCACACAACTGCAACACACCACTACTTCTATTATACATGATTAATACAGCTATGTTTACAATATTCCCATGCCAGCCACTGTTATCTGCAACCTGAAAAGTTCATCTTTAATTACTCACATCATGGCTTGTGCATAATTACCACATTGAAAGTTAATACCACTACCATGGCTGCAAAGTCAACTTAAAATTAGCGAATCACATTCCTAAAATTAAAAATTTCCTACAAGAAGTGGCTGGTGGCTTGGCATATTGGATCCTAGGGCTTGCTATGCCATGTGGTTGAATAGAATTTGACCACAAATCTACAGAGCCTGTAAAGCTGTCAGGAATTGAGTTCATAGTTAAAGTGTGAAAACAAAACAGCAACACACACAGAAATAGAAATGAAGGGAACAGGACAACGCAGTACTAGCAACTGAAATTTAACACGTGTATGGCGTTTTTAGTCATGTTCATACTCATTCTGTGAGTGCATGGTTCTTTATTCTTGTAATTTTTTCGCACTAAGTATCTATATCTTTCTGTGGTTTGCATTACACTTTAGGTCCTAGTTAGTGTAGAGTGAGGTACAGGGGAGTGTTCCCACAATACAGTGTCTTGTACACAAACAAGTGGGCGAGCAACTCTTGCAGCTTTGCCAGAAATGTCTTCCTGAAAATAATAGAAAAAAGTCCATTAAGCTTTCCATATCCAGAATATGAATGTCTTGGCAAAGACTCACACTTGACTATACTATTGCAGACCTTTAAACAGAACACGAAACACATGTATTAGTGAGATGCTGCTAAGCAGTTTCTTGTGAACTTTTCACTTAAAGTACAGAGGGCAAAAAGTACACAACTGTAATGAAATGCGAAACAGCACCAGAAGCGTACTTTTGTCCTGTGTACCATCATTCGGGTAGTTTTAGCTGTCAGTGAAGTTAGCATTGTAGTGTAAAGGGGTGCAAATTTTAGTATGATTAACCTTGGAGTTAAACGCATTTTAATCGAGGCGTAACTGCTTGAGGCCCACGTACCAAGCTTTAGGTACATGTTAAAGAGCCCCAGGCAGTCTAACTTTCCGAAGCCCTCCACTACGGCGTCTCTCATAATCGTATGGTGGCTTTTGGGACGTTACGCACCAACAGTTATTATCACTTGCAACACATCAAACACTAGCGTCTTCATCAACCACAGGTGTTGTGTTTAGTACTGAAGACTGGGCGACTTGGTATTTATTCATGGCAAAAGTAAATAGCGCACTTGTAATGATGACAATAGAAGACGTGGACAGAGTACCAGCCTGTTTACCGTTGTCAGAAATTGTGTCAATAGTCAGAATACTGTGTGCTGATCATAAACACTATGGCAACAAAAAGTAAAACACAATAACCAGAGGGAAGGAACAACGGTGATTCAACAAAGAGGTTCAACAGATCCAACTGACCTATATCAATGTGATTAATTAGCCTTGCACAAGTAACACACCTCCTAAATTTTATAAATATGTACATGTAACCTTGGCAAGTTCTAGTGCTGATATGTGACTAATGTAGTGACAATACCACAAAATGCATGTGCTTCAACAAACACACTGTAACTAAGCACATGTCTTACACATCATATGGCCGTCATAATGTGTCATTAACATGACTTATTCTTTCTAGCTAAATGTATACAAGCTCATGACGTCAATGCGCCTTGATATTCAATTTAACTTTTTGTGTAGCAGATGGACAAAGTGCCCAATGCAAAATTTTCGTCAAAAAGTATGCTTACTTGCACATAATCTGCGCTTGAGAACAGAATAAATAGAAAACAAATCTGGCCTTAATGCACATTTTACCACATGACAGCGTGATAACAGCTGTCTTTTTATGTTGTTGCTTAAGTGTATACTCCCTGGAAGCACTGCTTCATTCATGCTCTATCGGCAAGCAAAGAAATTATGTCGTACAAACATTCAGTTTTAAGGCTCACTCACTTGAATTGGCTGGCCATGCCAAGCGGTCAGCCAACTCGAAACACGAATCACACATCATTGTTATGTGAGCTTAATGGCCTTTCTTTTTTCGCTTGTCAATGCACTTTTAACCCGACGCAATGTGCAGAACAGCACCTACTGCTGCCCAAGCGACAAGGACGCGCAAAGAGAGGAAACATAAGTATTACGTACCATTTGTGTTCCTGAATATGCCGCGAACGCGGCGCGCCCATCAGCTGCTGCTCGTTTGAGTCACCGGGCCATTGCCACACCATTGCACACGCAGTGCATGTTGCACTGTCGTCAAACCACGCATTTCATGTCCAGCGACGAGAACACAGTAAGGCTGCCGGCATGAAATGTGCACACATGATCGACGCATAGCAGGGCAGTTGAAAGGCGTCCTTCACAAAACCGACGTTATCCTATGACGGCTTCGCTTCGCTATCACTCACGCACGCCGCTGGGGCCAGCCTGCGGTAGTATCCCCTGTCATTTCTGAACTTCTCGTGTTTCTTTTTGCTTTCTTTTTTCCCCTCCGCGCGCGCATGCGTGCGATGGTTCCTCTCTTATCGCCGCCGTTCGAAGGTCGAAGGGCATTTTTTTGTCGCTTCGTCCCTTTCAGAGCAGCCGCTTGCGGAGAGTAGAGTTTTACAGCGAAAGCTGTATATGGCTAGGAGAAACGAAAAACCGTTCGGCATCTGTGTCACGAGCGGTCTCCATTGGCTGTGCTATCAGTTACGTCATTCTGAGCGTCGTACCCAAGCTCGCGCGCCTTTGGCGCGCAAGCTTGGGTACGACGCTTGCAGGGACAAACGCTTGCAGCAAAGGCGCGCCGAAGAAGCGGCATTGCGGGCAGAGGTCAGTTTCGCAGCTCCCCATAGACGCTTGCTCTCCGAAGTGGACGCGACGGCCGACGCAAGAACTAGCGGCGCTGCTGTGCCAGGTGCGTCGCCTCCGCGACATTGGGAGCAACGCTGCGTTGCCGTAGCCGATTCCGGTGGCCATGGCAAGTGAAGCAAAATAGAACATCAGCGCCGCAAGTTCACGCGTCGGCCGCGCGTGCCGGCTCGCGAGCGGAGCTGCGAAACTGAATGGTTCAAAAACGTTGGGCACAACAGCGTCGTCGTGATGATTGCCGGAGCGCGTTCGCCGGGGCGAACGCCGCTTTGGGCGAGAGTTTCTCCAGCGGCACTTTGGCTTCGGCTGCGACGTCTGTCACCGCCTGTGGTTCGACCACAACCTGGCAACGATAAATGCGGAAGGCTTCAGTGCAGCGTCGGGTTGAACCCACTGCTAAACACCGGGGCCGCACATTTCAGTTTCGCTGGTTAACCATTTGTACGGAGTGCTCGGGCGGTGATTTTTTTTCTTTCGTTTCTCTTCTTTTTCTTTCTTTTTTTTTATTTTGCGCCGGGGTTTTTCAACACCGGATCTTATTCCGTGCGTTGAGGTACGCCGCCTCTGCCCAATTCTCATCCAAAAGGGTGTACTGAGTGTGCATGCGGTGCCGATAGGCCACATCGAGGGTGTACACGCTCCTACTTTCAGTTTAACTTCGATTTGATGGTAAAACAACATAAGCGAAGTCATTCTGTGGTCGAAATGCTTCGTGAACCCGAGCCCATTGGTAGTGTGCATTCCGTACAACAATGTGCGTCAGTTGACGAGACGAAGAAATCGTTGATTAGCACGTTCATGAATTTATTAAGCACTTTGAGAAACTCTTCTTTCGCCCGCGCAGTTGCATACATGCCCGCCACCACTGAAGGCACTATAGCTTCGGATAAAATAAAGGGAAGATATGCCCGAGAAAGTGAAATAGGAGTTTTCTGATCTTGAACTCCATTTGACAAAATGGCGTCAGATCGTGAATTTACCTCCTTTCTTCCACCTTTTATATACCCATAATTTCTCAAGCAAGTAAAATTGAGGACGCAGAACTTTATTACACCGATCTTAATACTCCCTAAGGGAGTACGGTCCCAAATGAAGGTAGTATTAAGCCCTTAAAACGCCCAATTCGGCTACTTTCCGTTTACAGTGCACAACGTTAATCAATGTCAACCTCAGTACAATAGCCATTTGTCTTTAAGCTCTGAGAACTACGGGTGTGCAAATAGTGATTTCACCTCGAATCGAATTAGAATAGTGCCGCACAGTAGCCAAAAATATGGAAACGAATATCAAAGAGACAAGATTTTATTGAAAATTGAAAGAAAGAACAAAAATAAAATCTGTTCCTGTCGCCGAGCACATAACTCGGTGAGCGATTGTTACCGAAATACTACAAATAGTACTATAACCGCAAGACTGCAACGGTAATGTTGTGCTTCATCGTCATGGGCGCTTCGGGCCCAAAAATGTCTGGCCGCCCTTTCACAATGGCACTTTACTGCGCGCCGGAACGATGGGATTTTCTGAACGAGTGGTGTCATGCGGCAATCGCGCCGCGACTGCACAGCGTGAATAAACTATCACATGTCATAGTTTCACATTGGCAAGCGCCTCCTCTATAGAGCAGGCGCTGGTCAATGTACGGGGCCAACCCCCCCCCCCCCCCCCTAACTTAGTTGAATCAAAAGCTATTTCTATATTCTTTATTTTTGTGTGTGTGCGCGCCTGTCCCTGTCGTGATGATGGTGCCCGAAGCGAACACACCTGTGAGCCAGTTCTCAAGAAAATTGCTTTTGTGTTCTTAAGTGCAGCATATCAGTAGGAAGTATACATGCGAGGGAAAGTACGAGATTTATTAAAAGACCCTTTTTTCTGAGTGCTTCCAGAATAGGCGAAACGATCCGAAGGTTGGTAGCGCTGCTTAAAGGAGGTTGGCGGAGATCCCTTGTGATGCTGCGGCCTTGAGTGCGCAAGCTTTACCTGTTAGAAGGAATGCCACTTTAGCGTCGAGGCAACGTAATCTCTTAAGGCGAAATCCTCTAATGTCTCATGCTCACGTCCGTCCGTTTGGCGTCCCTCCGTCCGCCCGGCTGTGTCCGTCCGTCCGACCGTGTCCGCCTGTCCGTCCGCCCATGTGTCCGTCCGGTCGTCCGTGTCCATCCGTCCGACCTTGTCCGTCCGTCCGTCCAACCGCGTCCGACCATCCGTACGTCCATGTCCGTCCGTCCGTCCGAGCCCTGGCACGGAGCCAGGTGGCCGCCGGGGTGCGCAAACGGACGCCGGTCGCGTCGGACTCTACAGCGCTCGCGCTTTGCTTGCGTAGAGTCGCTGTGGCCAACGTGTCCAATCATGCAAGAAGGGAGACGCACGCATTGCGTTCCATTCTGACCGACGCCGTCTCAATGGACACAGGCGTTCGCGGAACACACTTTGGAATGTACAAAGTGCCCTTCAATTTTTGGACACGTTGGTCACAGCGACGCTACGCAAGCAAAGCGCGAGCGCTGTCAGGCGCCGCAGAGTCCGACGCGACCGGCGTCCGTTCGCGCGCCCCGGCGGCCACCTGGCAACGTGCCAGGGCACGGGCGGAGGGGGGGGGACGGACGTGAGCATGAAGCATCAGAGGCTTTCGCCATCATAAGAACGTCGCACTCGCATCACTGTCGTATCGTGGGAACTTCAGGATGCAAAGAGACCTGCCCCGAATAAAATCTTGCCTACCATCGGCAAGGTGAAAACGACTACAGCATTATTATTACAGCAATTTAGTTTTCCAGCAACGTGATGCTCTTAAGACAGCGCTTGACCGCAAAACATAGCTGTGAAGTGTCGACGACGACGAAATGCATTTGCTTTAAAAAGAAGAAGCATTGAGCGCGTCGATCCAGGCGACCGTGGCAGAAACGAGCGCCAAAACAAAGAATGAGAAGCATGACAAATCACGTACCCGGCCCAATACATCTTTCATGGCATATGAACGCGCCGTGCCACTACGAAGTCTCGATCGTAATATGCTACAGAGAACACTCACTGTGTAAAGCCCGATTAAGAAAACATAACAGCGTGCCTTGATTCCAGTCACCACGTGCGCGATCTCCAATGCGCATTTCTCCAAGCACCTCTGTGGCTGTCTACGGCGCGGCTGGCGCGCTATCGTCGGCAAGGGAGTGGGAGAAGAGCGCCGCGGCGCGGCGCGCGGCGGGACTACCGCAATTACATTTTTTCAAAGGGGCGCGCGCCGAATGGGACGGCCGGAGCAACACAGCCGCGCGCGCCGATGATCCAGGCCTCCAGGCGGCCAGTGGCTATACGGCTCTCCTTTGCACACGAGTCACTAGGAGAGAAAACGGCGCTGCGTCCGTCAGCGTGGGAAATTGGCCAGATTGTCATTCGAGTGAGATTTGTTATAACGGGAGTTTATTATGAATTACTCAGGCTGGGGTGGCACCAGGATTTTTTTTTTTTTTGATGGAAGGATTGGGGGACGGGGGGTGGGGGGAGGTGCACTCACGGCAAGTTATTTTGTGAGAACTTATTCGTTTTGTTTTTGAATGTTTCCTCTTGGGGAGGGGGGGGAAGTAGGCGGAAACATTGAAAATGTTGCTGTCCGCTCCCCCCCCCGCCCAGCATGAGGCAATGTTTGTCGATTTTTCTTGAAAAATACTGGTGCATTAACGCATGGTTATAGTGAATTAAAGCAGCATATACGTTCTAGTTCACTATACGCATGGTGGACCTGCGCGCACATATACAGTATGCTGCCTCGCTGCCGACTGAAGCGGTGCACCTCGGTAAGCACAAGCTTTTAAACCTGTGTATGTAAGTGGTGCGAGTGCCAGACAAGCAGTTCAGCTTCAGCCACGTTCAACTGCGTTATGCGCGTCCGTCAGGTTTGACGAAATATGGTACATACGTGCCCGCGCTGTTCGTTTTCGTCCAGTAAGTTTCAGAAAGTAATTTCGCGCATCAAGGACCACCGCCATGATCACAACTTTTCCATCATGTGCGGTGTGCAAGGTTGCTCAAAAACTTACGGCGAGTTCGAGTCCAATCGAAGGCACATGTACCGAGCGCACAGAAATGTCATGACCTAGACACGTCTCAAGACTCGGATGTCGATGAAACATCTGGAACTGCGTCACTACATCCACAGAGTTCAGCGGACAAGTCTGCAACTCAACAGAATGTTTACATCGATGATGATCCATGTTTCTCTGGCTCGGCAAATAATGAGACTGGCGATATATTCCGGGATGCATCTGTTGGTCACCATACCGACGTCGTCGATGCAGTAATGGACTTCTCTAAGAAAGTCAGAAGGCAGCTGCGTCTCCTTTTCTTTCGTATGGCTGAAGTGCACAGGTTGCCGCATTCTATCACAGAGTGTCTCTTTAGCGACTTCAAGACAACATTCGTGGAGTTCATTGGCATGCTTGCAAAGCTGATTGACAACATCTCTCCTGCCACAATCAAAGAAGAGCTTCACAGGCTGCTCGCACCTGACTTTTTCAGCGACATCTTTGAAACTGTGGAGACCAAACACCAAAGGGAGAAATTAGCAATGGAGAACTTGGCTTATGTGAAGCCAGAAGAACAGAAGCTGCAAGTTGAAGACACATTTCAATATGTTCCCATCCCTCGTGTACTGCTGAAACTGGCTTCATCTGAGAACTTTTGGACTTATGTGAATAATGATGTACCAACTGGGCAGGTACAGCCAGTTCTACGTACCCTTTTTGACGGTTTGGTGTACCGAGAAAAATTGTCCAGCGCTTTTGCAGAATGGCGCTCAGTACACTTTGTTTTTGGTACTCTATAGTGATGAAGTAGAGATAGTTAACCCTCTGGGAGCAAAGCGTGGGGTTCACAAGATTATTGTCGTGTATTTCAGTGTACTGAACATTCATGCACGATATAGGTCGAAGCTCAGCACTATTCATTTGGCACTTGTTGCACCCTATCGATTTGTCACAAAACATGGCATTGAGCCCCTTCTTGATGATGTGAAGTCTCTGCATACTGTGGGTATCACCATAGGCGTGCGCACGAGGGGGGCAGAGGGGGCGGCCGCCCCCCCTAGTCACCTGAGAGAGGGGGGGCGCAAATTCTGCCCCATACATTGACTTAATAGGAAGGGGGGGGGGGACGCTGCGATAAACCTTCGCCCCTCCCTGCCCCCCCCTGAAGGGGAACCCTGCGCACGCCTATGGGTATCAGTGCCATAGGTCGGCACTTTAAGGGAGTACTCACTCAAACTCACTCACCACAATTTTTTCAGCCTTCGCACTCACTCACGTTCACACTCACGTCCACTCACACTCATGAGTACTCACTCACGTTGACACTCACCTCCACTCACACTCATGAGTACTCACTCACGTTCACACTCACGTCCACTCACACTCATGAATACTGACTCATACTCAACTCACCACGTTCAAATGAGTGTGAGTGAGTGTGAGTTGAGTGCACTCATGAGTGAGTGTGCCGAGCTCCATAGGTCGGCACTTTAAGGGAGTACTCACTCAAACTCACTCACCACAATTTTTTCAGCCTTCGCACTCACTCACGTTCACACTCACGTCCACTCACACTCATGAGTACTCACTCACGTTCACACTCACTCACGTTCACACTCACGACCACTCACACTCATGAGTTCTCACTCACGTTCACACTCACGTCCACTCACACGCATGAGTACTCACTCATACTCAACTCACCACGTTCAAATGAGTGTGAGTGTGAGTTGAGTGCACTCATGAGTGAGCGTGCCGAGCTATGGACCGTATCACTGTGAACTGCGGCAGTGCTCTTCTAAAGATCACTGGAAGTCCTTGTTGCTTTCAGTGGCGACAATCTTTCCATGAATAGGCTGGGTGGATTCACCTGCTGTTTTAACAGAGGACATCCTTGTCGGTTTTGTACTGTGCCTCACAGAATGATTGATGCGGTTTTTCATGAGAAAGATGTGGAAATTCGCACTGACATTTTGCACAAATCCCATGTTGAAAGTGCCATAGTGAACCAGCCACTAAGTACGGCACTATATGGTGTAAAGTCTCAGTCACCACTTTCAGGCATTGGTTATTTTGATGTGACGCTGCAGCTGCCTCCTGACACAATGCATGATTTGTTGGAAGGAGCCATACCTCATGTATTGAGACAGGTGCTGCAAGGGCTCATTGCTTGCAGGGTTTTGAGTTGTGCAGATTTAGACATCATAATAACATTTGATTTTGGATCACATGACAAAAGAAACAAGCCTGAAGCGCTAGACATGCGTTTTGTAAATGGAGAAAGTGCTTACAAAGGCACTGATACTCAGAAGTGCTGTTTGTTCAGATTTCTTTCGCTCATGTTAGGTGATGTTGTTCCAGAGAACAATGAGCACTGGGAAGTTTACCTCCTCATGGGAAAGTTGTTGACATGGTTTTCGCACACGAAATGTATGCTGATCATCTGGCCTGTCTGCAAGATGATATGTTCTACTTTTTGTCAGCATTTGCCGCCCTGTGCCCCAAGAAAATGATCCCAAAGCTTCACTTTCTTGTACACTATCCCAGGCTGATTTCTGAGTTGGGCCCACTGAAGCAAGATTGGTGCATGCGATTTGAGGCAAAACACCAATATTTCAAGTCAATGGCCTCACGAAACAAAAACTTCAAGAATATCTGCAAGTCACTTGCAGAACGTCATTAGTTATTGCACATCTTTGAGCTGTCAAGCTTTGACTTGAGTTGTAGCATCCGCACAACAAAAGCCAAGGCACTACAGCAAGCAGATATTGCTCCATGGCTACATGAAGTATTCGCTCAAGGAATCCCTGTATGGCAAGTGCAGTCTGCTAGTGTGGAACACTTGACATTCACAATCTCGGATGTGGTAATTGTTGAAAAACACCAGCGACCTGTCTTTGGGCAGATATCAA
Organism: Rhipicephalus appendiculatus; assembly: GCA_030522465.1. Classification (NCBI taxonomy): domain Eukaryota; kingdom Metazoa; phylum Arthropoda; class Arachnida; order Ixodida; family Ixodidae; genus Rhipicephalus; species Rhipicephalus appendiculatus. The sequence continues at coordinate 60,413 of JALIZH010001538.1, read as the reverse complement.
AGCTGTATCTCTACTGTGGCTGCATTTTCATTCTTCTGGATTTGTTTATACTGTGGCCTTTAACCGACACCGCTGGTCGTTCGAAGTGTGCAGGACAACGGAGCAGAAACTTATAAAGCCGGCTGACCGGCCACCAATTCAGATTCTAGATTTGTACTTTGACTCGGAGTTGCTACTAGGACCAGAAATAATGCTTCCCGAGTAATTTCGAAAAAAAGAAGACTCACCTGTGCATGTTGAAGTTGTCTTTTAGACAAAATGTGTGTGTACATTTGTAAAATGCACAGATTATTCTATAATGAAAGAAAAGTAAACCATTCACTTTTCACATTCAAAATATTTGATTTATCTCTCTGAAGTAAACAGTTTTTGCCTGTGTAGAGTGCGGCCTCATTATTACTATGTAGCGATTTGCACAGTGCTACTAGCAAAAAAAAAGCTGCGAGCAGGAGTTGTTTGGTCCCTTGTCGTGTGCTTGCGCATTGTCGATTCAAGGCTGAACATATCTGAAATTAAATGATTCTGTGGTGCTAAAAACAACTTTCACTTTCGAGTGGCGTGATCTTTTCCCGATATTACGAGGTAACTTATGAATATAGGGAATGACGGCCACACTTCTGTGTTCCTTTGTGTATATGTGTTTTGTGCCACCAATCATTTTCCATGATATCACTCAACTATAAAACCTATTTCTTTAAATAAGTTGGCGTGCCATCCGACAGTGCACAGGTAATTCTTGCTTTACAACACCCCCCACTCCTTCTCCCTTAAAAAAACGGAGAACGCTATTCTCTCACATTGAAAAATATGTTGTGCAATAAAAATAAGTAAAAAAAAAAGCATTGCACGGTGTCATACTGAGACCTCTCTTGACCCCATTCGTGTCTACTTTCTAAAAGGAATATAGCTTTTTTGTACCATCGTATCAGAAAAGAGGTCAGATAGGACAGAGCGCACACTTGCAACTAGTTTATAGCTCAGATGGCGCGAATATATATACAATCATTAGGGCGAGGAGAAGACACACAGATTAAGCCAAAGTGCCGGCGCAAGTTTTTCGCCCACTGACGATATGCTACTCTAGATACGGCCGCGCCCTCTCTCTTTACACGTCAAAAGCGGACGTCTGCGTTCACGTACGCAAGTAGTAACGTTTACTAACCCGCCGCATAGGCAGGTAGCACTGTTTACTACCACCGACATTCACGACCTCTGGTCTAATTCTGAGGTAGTAAAAGGAACGCAATATGTAGTAATGGGGCCATAAAGGTAGTAACGGGTCCCGTTACTACCTTTTTTACTACCTTTTTTTTAAGAGTGTAGCTCCTCCTGCCTGTGAGATCCAGGCTGAAGAAGCTTATTTACTTGCGCCATACGACATCTCTCTTAGTTCCAGCTCTAATAAAGACGTTTTCAAAGTGTCTCTTCTTGGAATTTCTCAAAAATTTATTCAGAGAGTTTCGGTATTTTTTAAAAGACGAGAGGTCTACGGGTTCCCGAGTCTTTCCAAACTCTGCATACAATAAATTCTTTTTGCGGATCATTCTGACGCATTCACCAGTTAGCCACGGTTTTCGAATTTTTCTTCATCTTTTTTTATTTTTTTTATATAGAAAACAGCTTTCGTAAACGCTTACAAGTGCATGTATTAACATTTTGTAAGCTGCTTATGCGTCTGTGCAATCAAGCACAGGGCTGAAATTTATTTTTTTATGTCTGTGCGAAATTTTTCAAGAGGTGTTTCATCATTTGATTGAACAAGAAATGACTCTGACTGATGCGATTTCCATGATGAACGATTCACTTTACATAGACGTCAGACTCTGGAGTTTTGCAGACACGTAGCGCCACCTGTCGGAGCAGTTTTGGGTAGTGCAAAGCCCGGCTCCCTTGCACAGTTTGCTGTTCAAGCAGGTGCAGCTAGCGAGTTGGAAACAACGATTAACCTAAATATTCGGTGTGTTGGTGCATTGAGCACTCGGAAAAAGAGCTACGAATGCCTCTACGCTAGTCGGACGCGCATCCGAACCGCCATGAAGTGCGTGCGAGAACGACGGCGAAAACAAGAGCAGACGCAACAGCTCCGCGCGCTACGAAGAAAGGCCTCAGTCGACGCTACTGTTGCGTTGTGAATTGCCACGGACGTAAAGGACTTCAGTTTTACCGATTTCCGCAGCTGTTGCACGAAGCAGAACGGCGAGAGCTTTGGATACGGGCCGTTGCGAACGTGTTGGGTAAGCGAATTACTCGCGTTCTCAACAGCCGGTCGCATGTGAAAGTGTGATAATGTACGTGGGTCTCATGTTAGTGTTTTGAGTAGCCTTGTCGTAGAACCGTGGTAACCTTGGCTATAAAGCTCAGCAGAGCCTCAGACCACGGTGCGCGCCATGCAGCAGTTAAATGCAGACTGGTGAAGCGCGCGATAAACATCGCGCACTCCGCGACCACCCATAATCTGAACTGGTCGTCATCACACAGCATCGCGCACGTACGCATCGAAGGTTCAAAGTTCCGGCTTTAACTAGCAAATGCTAACACGTGCGTCATACAAGTAAATCGCTAAATGTTGGTCGTGACCACCGTCAGGTTTTTCTTGCCCGTGGTCTCCGCGATTGCCGGAGCTATCTCGGAGGCCACGGTTTTGCCTTTCGTTGTACACCGAGAAAGTGGACACGCACGTATCCCCGTTTGCAGTGTATACAAACGGAAGGCAACCGTCAACAGTACGCATAATAAAACAGTTCGACGCACAGGAAGCGAGAGATAGATGGAGAATGCAATTGCAAAGGCGAAAATCGCCGTGGCCATTCGTGCCTGATAAAGCGAGCTTTGTGCCACTGATCGTAAGAAACCTTGCTTGTGAACCTACTTCATCGCTTTGACATTATGTATATGCCCAAATTTAACGCATTTAGGCGGTACAGAACGCACGTCAGAGTGCATCGAACTCGATGTCAGGCGATGCTCGCTTACACATGCGAGTTGCAGCACGCCGAAATAACTAAAACACCTTTTGCATTGTAGCCGAAGTTCACTTTGATGAGCTCCCTACTTTTCTGAAGCCAGGGTGGGTTGACGGAAGAAGCTTTCCAGGTCCTTGATTTTCAGGAAACCGCGCCTCAACACCAACGAAAGAGGGGGGTTCTGTACATGACCTATGGACATTCGCTTGCGGACTGCTCTCTTTGCACTACCCAGTTATGGCCAGGGCGGCGATGAGGGCGCTGGTGGCGGCGTTTTTCGCAGCGCCGCCTGGGCAGAGTCTGACGTCTATAGCTTGTACACGGGTGAATGATCTCCTATTTTTCCTGCAATTACACCGGATTGTACACAAACATTAGAGCTATTTGTGACAAAGAGATCAAGCAAGCTTTTGGAGTTAGTCCAAATTCGTGTAGGTGAGGTAATTTCATTTCTGCAGCCAAATGAATACAGAAGAATCTGCCGTTTTCGTGACTTCGGTGCATAGGTCGGCGAACTCACTCATGAGTCGACTCACTTGGACTCACTCAGACTCAGATCGGGCAGTGTGTATGAGTGAGTCCGGGTGAGTAATATTTCCGTGAGTCTCAGTCCGAGTGAGTCCGGTTCAAGAAAATTTTCGTGAGTGTGAGTCCGACCTGAGTTCGGCTCTAGAAAATTTTGATGAGTCTGAGTCCGAGTGAGTCCAAAGCGCAAGATATATTTTTTTGAGCGAGTCTGAGTGAGTTCTACATTTTTTTGCCGATCCCCTATCTACCCTACTTCACCATTACTATCAGCCTTGCTTGGAGTCATGTTTATACTCACCTCTTCTGACACGTATTCCAAAGCAGTGTCGTTCATACACAATCTCAATATTAATTGATCAGCGGCGTGCATTACGTCAGGGGGAGAAGGGGGGGAGCTCGACTTCTCTCTCTGTCCCCCCCCAGCTTTTCCAGGGAAGCTTTTGATAAATATATTTTATGTTGTCGTCTCTTTTAAGAAAAATATCCTTACTGTTTGCGAGCACTCACAACTCGTATTCGAAGGTACCACATCAAAAGACGCCAGGAATGGCACCAATTACGTGTGATATTGGTGTTAAAGAGCATTGACATCATGGTCGAAAAAGCCGATTCTGGGCTAACGGACTCATGAGTCGACTCACTCGGACTCATTCAGACTCAGATCGAGCCGTGAGTCTGAGTCTGAGTGAGTCCACGTGAATAATGTTTTTGTGAGTTTGCGTCCGAGTGAGTTCGGTTGAAAAAGATTTCGTGAGCGTGAGTCGGAGTGAGTCCGGCTCAGGAAAATTTTGGTGAGTCTGAGTTCGAGTGAGCCCTAAGCGCAAAATACATTTCATGAGTGAGTTTGAGTGAGCTCCACAAGTTTTGCTGACCCGTGCTTCCGGTGTACTTGGCGAAAGGTCAATATTGAAATCACCACCGATGACAAGATGTAAGTTATTTGTACACACGAAGCCCAGCAATGTTTCCAGACATGCGAAAAAAAAAAAACTCGCAACATCCCCACTGGGTGGACGATATACAACACTCGCAACACAATTGTGGGATTCTAAACTCAGCACTTCATAATCTGCTATCATTGCACAGTAGACTGCAAGCATGTTGCAAGAAATAGCCTCAAATATGAACTGTAATACGCCCCCGCCCCACCTATCACATCGATTCAAAAAGAACGTTTGGAAACCAGGCATGCGCAACACTTCCTCGTCTGTTCTGTACCACGTTTCCGTAATCATCGCATTGTCAAACTGAAACGGGAAGTCGCCAAGTAGCGCAAACAACTTGTCGTGTTTGTGCCTAGCAGGCTGCGCGTTACAGTGAAAAAAAAAAGATAATCGCGTGAATGTGGCCTCATGACGTCGCTTGGTGAAATCATTCGCATGGTTGAAATAAAAACAAGTCAGATGAAACGATCTTTACACACACACGTGTCTAGTCGCGCATTTTTAGAACATCTGCCTCGCAGCCGATGCGTTGGATGTTGCAGTTTTCCGCGCAAATATTTTACCGCCCTTCACCCAAACGAAACGCCAGTTCAGTTCTTAGCAATGGCTATGCCAAGAAGTTTTAACGCGACAGCGTTAAAGAGCTCGTTTCGCAGAAATTCCGGCGTCGGCGTCGTTGGTTATGAGCGAAAAATCATCGTATTGTCCGTGGCCGAAAAATTAAGAAAGATGCAAATAAAATAAGTAATAAAAATTTACGGGTCCGAGTGAAGATCGAACCCAGGTCGTCTGCGTGGCAAGCAGGTGTTCTACCACACAGCCACGCTTCTGCTTGGGATTACACTGAAAATAACTTCCTCTGCTAGGAAATGCAGTGAAAATAACTTTCATGCTTTACAAACAGACGCGTCCTGTATACAAGCGTCCAATACAACATGTAATATCGCAGTAATATTACGTGGTGCAAGCGTACATTGCCATCGGGTGTCAGAACATGTGAATATCATAATGACATCGTGGTTCAAAGCCGGCCACCCATTACAAAAGGCAGACACGTTACTGCGCGTATTCCCTTAAGACCACGTAGTGCAGGGGTCTCAAACACGCGGCCCGCGGCGTGCACATGGCGGTCGTCGCCCCATTTTTTAGGGGCGAAGCTCCTTAAGCCGTTGGTCGTGCGTCCTCGATGTATGCAGTTGTAGGTAGCCACCTCTCGTTTAGTTCTTGGAATGTTCGCTAGATGGCGGTACTTGTATATGATGAATATATTTAGGGGCGAAGTTCCTTCTGGCATCACCTCGGCGGTCATCGGTTGTCCATGCATTCTGAGTAGCCAGTAGGCACTGGATTTCGACCTCCAAGGTAGTGCCTGTGTGAGATGTCTCCTGTGCGTGATTAAACAATAAAAAAAATTCACAACGTACATGTAAAATTAAAGTGAGCTCGCTACAACTGCACACGGCGCGAAAGGTGTCTTCACGGCACGACACGAAACAATGTTCCTTGATGACCGCCGATGTCGTCACATCCTGCCTTTGAAAACGGTGAACGCACACACGGCGATCGTTGTAAGCAGCAGCCGGCAAAGGAACGATGTGCCGCTTCACGTCGGTCGCGAGGAAGTCTAACAACATGGAGGCTAGTTTCCTGCAAACCTTTCTTTTTTTCCGCATCCCAATTACCTCAATCTGAGCAGCACGGCACACGAAAATATGCCGGTATTGTCGTTCCAATCAGGCGCCAGACGTTGATACGTATGCTCCGTGTGAGCACACGCGGAGAGAGCTTAGCCTGCAACATGCTGGGAATGCGCACGGCGTCCGCTAGTTGGCAGCAGACCAGAGCACGCCTATCTCGCACCCAGTCGCCTAGGCTCTCTGCGGCATACTCTCGCTCCCAGACGCCGTGTTTGTATTGAACTGCCAAGGCGTGTATCTGTTACATGGCAAGTGGCGTGTCTGGGACCTTAAAATACGTGAAAGCGCCTATTCACGCCGCTCCCGCTTACAAGAAGTCGTCTGGGCACCACTGCGCCGTCTTTGGATGCGAAAACAATCAGCGCAAGAGGAAGGTATCACTCAGCACTGTCTGTGAAGATGACAACAGAACATTGGAATCATGCCGGTGCAGTGTTTTCAGATGGCACAGATTTCCTTCCGCAACGAAAAATGCCGAGCTCCGCCGCCAGTGGATAATTGCAATCAACAAGAAAAACTACGAGACCAGTAAAAGTGTACGAGTAAGTACACTTACTGCGTGTATTCAAGCGTGAAGCCAGTTATTTCGATTTACAGCAGTAATTTGCGTGCAGTATGTCTGTAGTATGCGGCACCAAATCATTGCCGCACTCTTTTGCAGGTGGTCGCATGCCACTAATAGCAGATATTACGACTCACGCGTGAACGCAAACTGCGCACGTTTAGTACAAATATAACGGCGTACTGTCGCGATGCAAAGAAACGTGAACAGCAGGAAGCGTGGCTCTCGCCTCAGTCGAACTGCGACATGTCTTAACTGTCGCTAGGCCAATCTGTGATTTAAGCCGGCGTCACCGTAGTACTATGAAATCTTGCTCTGACTGACACTTCGCACCGCGTGTGTGTTCCGAGTGGCAGGAATGACTGGAAAATGGTAAACACATGCGGCAGTGGCGTAGCCAGAAATTTTTTTCGGGGGGGGTTCAACCATACTTTATGTATGTTCGTGCGTGCGTTTGTATGTGTGCATATATACGCAAGCAAAACTGAAAAATTTCGGGGGGGGGGTTTGAACCCCCCCCAACACCCCCCCCCCCCCCTGGCTACGCCACTGACATGCGGTGCATGAGCGCAAGCCGGAGCGGGATTCTAGCGCTACGGTCGACGCCGGCTGAAAGCACAAGTTTTGCCTAGCGATAGTCAAGGCATGTAGCAGTTCGACTGAGTCGAAAGCCACGCTTTCCGCTATTCACGTTTCTTTCCATCGCGATAGTAGGTACCCGATCAGTTGCTTCCGCAGCCTGCAATGCACGTGCTGTAGGCATTCCGGACTGTCAATGAAGGTCTTCTCGACGTTTCACACGAGAACAGCATACATTTCCAGGAGAAGAAAAGCGCGGAACATGCTTACAGCCGGACTCGGGTTGCGAAGTTTCGCGTTTGAATTGCGGAGCGTCTGCTAGCCTGGCAGTTCACGGTTACTGCCATATAGAGTTACTATATATGCTCCCTATGGGAGCATCATATACAGTAACTCTACCTAAATATGGCGGCACACTCTGAACTCGCTGTGTTCTGGTGTATAGCAGGGTTGCAAGTGACGTTATCCGCTTGGGGCGCTAGCGGCGCCCGCCGCCGCCGCCATCTCGGTGGTCCGTGGTGGAGCAGATGTCTGGTGGCGCGTTTCGTCGGTTCTGTCGAAACGGTCAGCGGCGACAAGAGGCTGTGTGCGTGACATTGTGTATGGCGCTGTAGTGCGTACGGGTATAATGCGGTTGAGTGCGTACGCGCGCGACCTCCGGGGCCCGGTAAAAGTCCGCTACGAAAATAAGGTACAGCTTTGTGGCGGTATCGACCCGTGCGGCTACGGCGACAACGAAGCTGTGTGTAATCCAAAGGTTTACCCTGGCATCGAGTTTACAGACATCAAAGACTACGTTGTTCACGGCAAAAGCTTCGCAACAAGGGACGAACTCAAAGCGTATAAATCAATGGAAGCGCAAAACTACGTAACGAGTGGTTGGGTGCAACCAACACGGGTACGAAACGTCGGAGACGGCCGCCGCGTCGTCGTTGGAAACGTAAGTGGTGCTCATGCTTTACATTCCCCTAGTTCAGTGCTCGAACGAATAGATTTCGTCACCGCGGTAGCGTCGCTTCGCAGATTATTTAGTGCTGAAGGGCTTCGCCGTTTGCAAGCGCCTGTGGGGAAATACAAGTGGCATGGCATCGCGAAGCCTGCAACTTTTTACACGCGCGAGTTTGCTCGTGGTTGATCCCGAGCCGCTTACGATCGGAAATAATCTTTTCTGCAGGGGCCAACAACGCGCATCGGGACAGTTTCCGTACCAAGAGATCACCTACGCTCTCCATTGACTGGATCCTGGGCGATCGATCGAAAGCGGTCGTGTGCTCGCACTCTATCCCGACCGCAACAGGTTCCCATGCCGTAGGAGCACGAGAGAACTGTGCGATCGTGCTTAGAAACGAGTATGATAAAGCAAAATATTATATTCATGTGAAAAATTATGTTGAAACGAAGGAGTAGTGGAAGGTTAAGGTAGCACAGCTGTTGGCCCATTTTCTGGTTTTCTCCCAATGCTACCTCACTTTTGTTCTTGTTGTCATTTGCATGACACAGCGGCCACCTGCTCATGTTGACAGTTGTTGCATCGCTTTTTCAGGTTCGACACTCGCAGGCAGGCTCTGACAAGCCTTTGGAATCCTGGCTGCTAGTGATAGAGGATGGCGAAATCCTAAATGCTCCCTGAACGTGCAAGGCAGGCCTCGGGGAGGCTTGTTCTCACGTTGCAGCGCTTGTATTTAATGTAGAGGTTGTGGTGAGGAAGGGAGATGGCAAGGCATGCACCGATGAAGAGAATGCCTGGCTCCCACCCTACGTGAGGCATCTTAAGGGCAAGCGGTGCTCTGATGTGAGCTTTGCTTCGGCACACGTTAAGGTGTGCATGGATGCTGAAAAATCAGGCCATGTTTACATACGGCAGCGCAAGGCCGTTGAAGAAAACACGGACGAAGAGTGGTCATCATTTTTGGCAGCCGGTCAGTTCTGTTGTCTGTGCACGACTCGTATGCGGTGGATTTTGTTCTTGTTGCCATGAGATTTCCCCAAGCAATTTTGACGAACTTGTCCAAGGCCGACGCTCCAAGGACAGATGCCACTCTGAGAGAGCACTGCGCAGAATGAGGACCCTCAGCATAGAGGCACAGGTATGATTGCTGAGCCTGAATGGTTGTGTTGAAAATGTCGGCTTCGTGTAAACTTAAGCAAACCAGTCAGGATTTTCTAAACCCGTATGCATACATTTTATTCTGATCGCAGGTTGCTACCTTGGTTGAAGCTGAAACGAAAGCGCAGGCGCAACCCACAAAATGGTTTGCTTTCCGGGCGGGCCGCATCACTGCATCAAATGAGAAAGCTGTATGCAGGACATCCGTACCCAGCCCCTCCCTCTCCCTCCTGAAGATCTGCTACCCTCAACAAACACTGTTCTGGTCCCCACAGACTGCGTGGGGTAGAGACCGTGAAGAGATAGCACGTAAGGCGTATGCAAGTGCCTCGGCCAGCATTCATTTGAACTTTAAGTGTAAAGTTTCAGGACTGCAAATTTCACAAGAGCAGCCGTTCTTGGCTGCTACACCTGATGGCGTTGTCAGTTGCACCTGCTGTGGTGACGGGGTGCTAGAGGTAAAGTGTCCGTACAATGGGCGTGATGAAACAGTCAGACATCTGGCTACTTAATCATCCTGCTTAATATTGCAAAGAGGAGAGCTCAGGCTTCGTACAGACCATGCTTACTACTACCAGGTCCAGCTACAAATGCTTGTCTGCAAGACAAATTACTGTGATGTTGTTGTGTGTACCACAAAAGATTTTGTCACATTGAGAGAGTACAAGGAACCTAGCCTGTGCCAATCAATGTCACATCGCTGTCAACTGTATTTCGAGCGTGTTGTGCTTCCTGAACTATGTTTTAATTATTACACGAACAAAGCCAGTGGTGTCGCATCAGAAGATGAGGCTGAGGACACTGAAACATCCAGTGACACCATGTACTGAATGTGCCAAAAGCCAGAGTCTGGCAAAATGATGAGGTGCAAAAGCGGCTCATGCAAGTTCAAGTTGTTTCATCTTTAGTGTGTGAACTTGCAAGGGGTTCCTCGAGAAAAAAAATGGTATTGTGTGGAATGCAAGAAGCTGCTGAATAAGGTGCGATTTTCATTCAACTGTAGAGACAGTTGAAAAGTGTTAAAGGGACACTAAAGACAAAGACGATTTTTCGCCAATTAGTAAAGTACAATTTCACAGTCCCGAAAACACAACTCTTACCGCGAGATGACACAAGTTAGTTAATTTGATTTTTAATGGCGCAAAAGCAGCTGAGGCTATGCTGCGCCAGACACAAGGTGATAGGTAATGAAGCGGTGAAATGATGTCGTTTACAGCTTATTTAAAAAGTCACAATCTTTTAAAAAGTTCAGCACAGAAGACAAGGGTACAAGCGGATCATCTCCAAGAAGTAGAGCAGGGTGAAAAGGCGTTTGCTGTTTGTATAGTTGGCCGAAATATTTTCGTCTGTACGTTTCAATGTGGGGACATGTGATGAGTATGTGTATAACTGTCAATGGTTCTTGACATTTTTTCACATGTTGGTTGTTGTTCCTTTGTAAGCAAAAAGTTGTGGGTCAGGTGTGTGTGCCCAATACGGAGTCGGGATAATATGACCTCAACAAACCGTTCCTGGTGACGACACGTCTTCCATTCTCCAAGTACGGGCTTTATTAGATGGAGCTTATTATTTGTGCATGAGTCCCACTGTTGCTGCCATTTAGCTAACAATGTTGTACGAATGGTTCGCTGGCTGTCTTTAAGGGGAATTTTTATTTTTGTTAGTGTGTCGTGTGCTGCCAAAGAATCATATTTATTAGCTTTTTCATTGCCAGGTATCCCGACATGGCTTGGGATCCAGCAGAAACGAATAGAAATAGCCTCGCTATTTATGACTATGAGATTTAAGATGACTCCAACTAAAGGCTTGGCACTCCGATTTCAGGTGTAGAGCTTTCAGTGCACTTAGAGAGTCGGTGTAAATTATCACTTTCTTGTGTTCGCCAGCGGTGATATATCGAACCGCTTCATACAAGGCATAGACTTCAGCTGTGAAAATGGATATGCATTGAGGTAGCCTGATACTGATAGTGGAGTCCTCTGTTACGATCCCTACACCTACATGATTTTCTGTCTTCGAGCCGTCTGTGTAATATTCGATGTGATCTCTGTATGTGTGTTGGAGTGCACGGAATTCCTGAATAATGTGTTCTGGTGGTGTGTCTTTTTTCTTTAGGCGGGTTAGAGAAAAGTCGCAAAGTAGCGTCAGGTCAAACCATGGTGGTAGTCTTGGTGGTTTCCTTGCTACATTTAGTGCGTCTTCACATATGTCATGTGTGCGGCAGTATTCTTCGAACAGTAGAATAAGTGGCTTGATTAAGTGAGGCTTGTTTAAGTAGTGTAACCGTGAGTCACATTTCGTGAGGATGCCGTGGTTAATGTGTTCAGGTGATAACTTGATTCTCAAAACATAAGACAGGGTCAGTGATATTCTTCGCAGATCAAGAGAGGGTTCGTTACACTCTACATATAAACTCTGCACAGGTGATGTTCTATAGGCCACCACTGGACAGACGTAGGCCGAGATTGTGGACAGGGTCAAGGCGTCGAATGTACGATTCCCGCGCCGAGCCGTAGACAATACAACCATAGTCTAAAATACTGCGCACAATAGAACGGTAGATGCGTAGCATGCACACCCGGTCGGAACCCCACTGCTTGCGGGATAACACTTTTAGAACGTTTAGTGCTCTGTTTGCCTTTATTTTTGAATGCGTTGATGTGGGCTAGAAAGCTGAGTTTTTGGTCGAATGTAACGCCTAGAAATTTATGTTCTTGCTTTACTGCTATGGGGACATTGTTCAATCGCAGAACCGGGTCCAGGCATAATCCTCTCATTTGCTTATAGAGAACAGCAGCAGTTTTTTGTGTGGAGAAGTGAAAACCGTTTTGGTCAGCCCATTTTGTCAGTTTATTAATTGTGATTTGGAGTTGTCGTTCGCACGTTGATAGGTTCGAGGCATGATAAGCCATTTGCAGGTCATCAACGTAGAGAGAATGCATGACTGTGAGGGGGGATGACCTTGTTAATGGAGTTCATTTTGACTACGAAAAGGGTTGTGCTCAGGATGCAACCTTGTGGTACGCTATTTTCTTGGACAAACACTCGAGAGAGTACTGTGCCGAGACGTACTTGAAATGTTCTATTGGAGAGGAAATCACATAAGCAGTTTAGCATTCTTCCACGAATCCCCATGTCTGCAAGGTCTCTAAGAGTCTCGTATCGCCACGTCGTGTCGCCTTCTCTAAGTCGAAGAAAACTGCGAGACAGTACTGTTTGTGTAGAAATGCATCTCGTATTTCGTGTTCCAGTCTAAGGAGATGGTCAGTGGTAAAACAGCCTTTTTTGTATCCACACTGGTGTGAGTCTATAAGCTGTGTTGATGTAAGAATGAAGGTGAGTCTTATGTTTATAATGCTCTCGTATGTTTTTGCCAGAAAACTTGTTAGTGCAATCGGCCTGTAGCTGCTCGGGGATGTTGGGGGGTTTACCAGGTTTTAAGAGAGGTATGACTATCGCATTTTTCCAATCTTCAGGCATTATGCCGGATGCCCATATTTTGTTGAAGAATTGGAGAAGAGCCTCCGCCGATGCTTGGGACAGGTGCGCCAGCATTGTGTAGTGTACCCGGTCAAGCCCTGTTGCTGTTTTTTTACCAGCGGAAAGTACCCTGTTGAATTCGTGTAGTGTGAGATGATGGTTGTAACATTCATTTGAGGCGCTAGCTGTAGGGAGTTTTTGTTTTTCAGCATTTTCTTTGTATTTGAGGAATGCATCGGTGTAATTCGCTGAACATGATACATTGTAAAAGTGTTCGCCTAAAAGGTTGGCCTGGTCTTCTAGTGTTGTTTGTGTGTCTGGACTTGTAAGCAGTGGTATTGTGTATGATGAGTATTCTCCTCTGAACTTCCTGACCTGATCCCAGATACGTTTAGATGTGGCTGAACTATTAATGGATGATATGTATTTGTGCCAAGAACTCTTTTCGGCCTGCCTTCGGATATATCGTGCTTTAGCTTTCGCCTGTTTAAAACTTACGAGGTTGCTATAGGTCGGGTACCTCCGTAAGGTTCCCCAGGCCTTGTTTTGCTGTTTTTTGGCTTCGGTGCACTCAGTTGTCCACCAGGGATTTAATTTCTTGCGTACAATCCCAGAAGATTGCGGTATCGCCTTTTCCGCCGCTGAAATAATAGCGTCAGTGAACTTTTTGTTGAGTTCCTGAACAGAATGTTCGGGGTGAAAACATATGTTCAAGCTTTGCGTGATGTGTAAAAAGCGGCCAGTTTGCGAGTTGCAATTTCCACCGGCGTGGCTTGGTGGCCAGTGTTTGATACGATGGCATGAGTTTAATAATGGCGGGTTGGTGGTCGCTACCATATGACTTTTCAAGGACTTCCCATTTAAGATCGCTAAGAAGACACGGTGAACACAGGGCGAGATCTAAGCAGCTAAAAGTGCGTGAGGTTGGTGAGAAGTAGGTAAAAGCGCCGGAGTTCAAAAGGCAAATATCGTTTGACAAAACGAAATCTTCAACGATCTGCCCTCTTTGATCAGTTTTGTCGCTACCCCAGAGGGTAGAATGAGCATTAAAATCCCCAACTAAAATAAATGGTTTTGGTAACTGTTCCACTAGATTTTCTAAGTTTTAAGTGGTGAAAAGGGTGTGCGGTGGAATATACAGCGAGTTGGTGATGGTTTTGTATGATAAAATGGTGACGGCTACGGCCTCGAAAGATGTGTTTATTTGGACATCTCGCGTGGGAATGCTGCCCTGTACTACTATGGTTACTCCTCCCGAAAGACGGCTGCAATGTTCGCGGTCCTTTCGGGCAACTTTAAAGCTCTTTAGGAAATGATCATGTTTTGCACCAAGATTTGTCTCTTGGAGGCAGAAAGCCACTGGTGAGAACTTGTTGATGATGTCTTTTATGTCACCTAAATTATGAATTAAACCTCTACAGTTCCAATGTACGATAAAAGCCATTATGAAATAAAATTAAGCAAATGTACTTGTGGGGATTGTTTGGTTAAAATTAAATATGATAGGTGACATTATTAAGAACTGAAACTACAGACAAATGCAATAACCATTTTGGTTATCGCTTGGTTTTCATGGTTATCGGGACCTTTTCCTGTTTGGCGCGCTCCAGGGAGCGCTTGTCCTTCGGTGTCGATGACACCGAGGTCTTTGGATCGACCTCCATCGTCCTGCCAGAGGCGCTGGAAGATCGAGAGCTCGGCGCTGAGACGCGGGTCTCAGGCCTTGGTACTCGATTGATTTTAGGGCCCAGCGAGACTGGAGTCTGCAGGCCCTTTGAGGTGGATGGGGCAGCAGACGCTGCTTCCATCAAGGGGGGCGGAAGGAGTCACAACCGGACCACTTTGTGTGGACCCGGAGGGCGTTTCAGGCCTTTGTGACGCTACCCCCCGACTGTGTCACATCGGCGTAACTTCTCTGGAAAAGGTGAGATAACCGTTTCCGCGCTTCGTAAAACGAGATGTTTTCATTGATGGTTAAAGCGATGATTTCTTTTTCATTTTTCCAGAATGAGCATGACCGGGAATACGCTGGGTGATCTCCCTTACAGTTGACGCAAAGTGGCGATGAAGTGCAATTTTCGGAAGTGTGGTCGTTGGCGCTGCATTTGGCGCATGTTTCCTTTCCTCTGCATGTGTGGGATGCATGATCGAATCTTTGGCACTTAAAACAGCGTCTGGGGTTTGGGATGTACGGTCTGACATTGATTTTCACATACCCAGCCAAAAGAGAGGTGGGCATTTCACTTGTACCAAAGGTAAGTATGACATGTTTGGTGGGGATTTCTTGGTCGTTGCGGCGGATGACTATTCTCTGAACTTTTATCACTCCTTGGTCTTGAAAACCCTCAAGGAGCTCTTCGTCACTTAGGCTCAAGAAGTCGTCTTCGGATATTACTCCCCTGCTGGTATTCACGGACCTGTGGACAGAGATTGTAACCGTAGTTTCACCAATACTGGCACTTGTTCTTTTAGATGTGAAGCATCTTATGGCGAAGCTTAATCCGGTGGTGGTGGTGTGCCGCGTGGCCACCCTTACTGCGCATGCGCAAACCCTTTAAAAAAAATAAAAATAAAAAACCTCCTCTCCCCCTCTCTCTCCTCTAGGCATCCCTCCCCGCGGCAACCACACCCTCACTGCGCATGCGCCTCCCCTCCTCTCTCCCCTCTTACACTCCCCCCCTCTCTCCTCTACGCATCCCTGCCCACGGCGTTCACACTCCCACTGCGCATGCGTGTCACCCCCCTCTCTCTCTTCTCCTACGCTCCCCCCCTCTCTCTCCTCTCCTACGCTCCCCCCCTCTCTCGCGACGCCGACGCAGGCAGCGTCTGCTAGCGAGTTTCTTGGTTGAAAAAAGCGACTGCTCGCGCTGCACAACCGTTCACTGGCCGCACCGTATATATGGCAATGGATCTTGACCTGCAAGGTGGTGCTGGTGGGAGATTTCTCCTGTGCGTTGTTGAACAACAAAAATTCGCAGCGTGCGCGTTAACTAAAAGCGGACTGCGGGTCTCTGTGTCCAGTCCGAGTCGTCTGTCTCTCATTGCCCATCAGCAGCGATTGGCATGTTCCAGTAGGAAACACTGCTCCATCACTGCCTATTTTGCGCCTCCCCAGTTTTCTCTCCTGCGCAACGCTGCGATGAGCGCAAGGGTCAACGCCGCCGCCAGCGTAAGCGTTAGCGCCCGCTGCTTCACATCTACACATGGTTCCCTTTAGCGGGAGATGGTGTAATTTTTTTTCAGTTAGTTCGAGTAGGATGTCACCGCTCGACATTTTTGAGGCTTTGTACATGGGTCCGATCTTTTCTTTGATGCATTTGGCCACCAAAAATGGGGAAAGCTTTCTTGCGGGTGTGTTTGCACTGTGGATAACGTGGTACTTTGGGAATGTTCCTGTAGGCTGTGTGGAGAAGTGAAAGGTTTCCTCGGTGCGGCCTCTTTTACGAGACCGATCAATGATGGCGGATGCTTGGGAAGCCATAAAAAACTTAGTGTGTTCGGCAACAGCGCCGACCGCCCACCATGGAGCCCAACAAGGGGACGCGGCTGGACTTGTGAACAAGCCTGCAAGACGCCAGCCGTACGCTGTCACTATAACCAAATATACATACCCAAGACTGGATATGATACACAAGGTTAACCCTCGCCGCCAGGAAAACTAGAAGTAAATGGAAGAGAGGAGAAGACAGAAAAGATTGAAAGAGGGAGAAAGACGAAGATGAGGGGAGAGAGAGACAGGAAAAGGCGACTGCCGATTTCCCCTGGGTGGGTCAGCCCAGGGGTGCCGTCTACGTGAAGCTAGGGCCAAAGGGGTGTGTTGCCTCCGCCGGGGGGCCTTAAAGGTCCAATCACCCGGCATTGGCTCAACCCCCAGGATCCCCTTTTCCCCGTACACGGCTAAGCCACGCACGGCTACGCGTGGGAGGGGATCGAAACCCCCCCCGTTGGCTCAGGTCCGTGGTGACGCCACTCACCAAACGCCTGCTTGCGCAGACGCCCCTGCGGGGCGAGATGACACAAGGTAAGCGAGAAAACGCGCGAAAAGAAAATGCGCACCTGGAGATTCCCGCACCCAACAGCGCGCCGTCATAGATTTTGAAGGAGTCTACTGGGTCCTAGGTAGCTTCTAATCGAAAAAAAATGAGGTACTTCGTCCTTGTCTTTTTCGCGCAAAGTGGTAAAAATGAACAGTTCATCGTGTACAATTGTGGTGATTGCAGTTGAAGAAGCGTGGATGGTATCAGTCTTAATAATAGCTCCCATTTTAATTCATTACTTACGGGCAAGGCACAAAAAGTACAGACGTTGGTCACAGTACAAGCAGTCAAAGAGACTTCTTGACATGTAGTAAAAAAGTGAGTAGCCCATTGAAGTGCAAAAAAAAAAGTCACAGTTTCGCCACAAGGCGAAGCAATGAATGCGATAGCAACAAATTGGAATATCAAGCGACGAATGGCAAGCAGGTCGAAACGTGCAGCGCGCTGCTCACGCACACATGACGCACGAAAACAACACGCACAGGACGAGAGAGAAGTAGCAACGTTCACAGCTCGACACTTAACGCGCTGCTCAAACAAAAACGACGCATGAAACGTATTCACAGGTACAGACGAGCGCGAGCCAACAAGTGTCACAGTTGTTACTTCGCTGTGTCTGGAAAGCGTGTTCTTTTCGCAAACGGGGGGACTGCCGCGAGCGAAGTGACATTCGTGCTCTCGGTGACTACAATGCAATCGTTCCGGCTAAAGCCCAATTCTCCCCCCCCCCCCCCCGACAGATAAGCGCGCGCGCAAGGGCGTCTACCCCCCCACGGAGCAAAGTGCGCGAGGCAGCGTGAGGAGATGAGTGCATGAGCGCGGGCGTCGCGACGAGCGGGGCGGGCATCGAGCTAATTTCCGCCGAGCGCGGCCTTTGCGCCATCTCGCTGGCAATGCTGAAAACACGCTGAAAACTCGCTGTATATAAATAGCTCGCCGTTTGAACGTTGAAGGACGTGCGCTTTCGTGGCTTAGCGGTTAGCGCCGCGCGCTGCAGAGCGAGAGGTCACTCGTTCGATGCCGCGCGTCGGAAGCATTTTTCTGAATTATTTTTCTTTGCGGCTTTTATAAATATATAGATACATATACGGGACATGACGGCAACGGCGACGGCAAAAACCAGCCGAGAGTGTCCATATAATTGCTATCGCAATAAAAACACGGACCTTTATTTATAGCGATGGATGACACACAATTGGGTAATATATCCTGACTCCAAAGGAGCACTACAAATGATTAAGGAATTTCATTTTCATATAGATGATAGCATAATATATGAAATCCCAAATACAATTATTATCACTTCTCTGGCCGGTCACGAGATCTGTTTTCAGTGGATTCCGAGTCCCGTAGGGGTGATGGGAAATGAAATTGCAGACAATAGAGCCACTGCAGCTCACAAATACAATTCACTTGACACCAGTGCCCGTTTCCTTCTCAGAAAGCAAGAATGTCCTTTCCGAACTGCGCCACAAACTGTGCAAGGACGCTTGGTTTGATGAACGTACAAATACTTCGCTATTATATCAAATAGATCTATCTCTCCGATTTACACCCAATCAAAGTTCGATCGACTATTTGAGTCGTTCCTGCACCGTCTACGATTAGGTGTTGCATACACGCCTCACTTCTTATGCCGCATAAAAAGAAGAACGTCCCCGCACTGCGACCAGTGCGATCATCCCGATGCGTCAGTGGAGTACATTATTGTAGAACAGGGGTCTCAAACTCACCTCAGCCTGCGGGCCGCAATCATGCGACTCAATCCCGCAAGGGCCGGGGCAGTGAAGGAGGTAGAAGCGGATGGGTTTGGGGGGGGGGGGGGGCTGGTCGGTTTGCCAAAAAACGTTGCCATTTGAAAGAAAACATTTCCATTCTTCAAATACAGGTCATTTCTGAAGAAAATGTGGTGCTAGGATTCCAACATGTTGTCACCGTTCTCTAAAATGATTCAAATCTGGGCGCCGGTTGTGACATCTATAATTTTTCTTTCACGGTTACGTTTCAAAACAAGGTGAGCCTATGGGATGGCTTACAGAGGCAATGCCTTAAACCAGTCAGGCCTGAGTAGCTCGCGAACATGCTTAATAAGAAGATAAAAAAAAATTGGGGCGACGACAGCCATGTGCACGCCGCGGGCCGCGTGTTTGAGACCCCTGTTATAGAATGTCCGCAATATGATGAACGACGAGCTCAACTGAGTGATCGATCGAACCCCTTCAACAGACGACCACTTACAATTGGCAAAGTGGCCACATCGTGATAAACAAAGGCGCACAGTAAGCGCTCTTCGTGATTATTTAATGGACACAAATTTAGTGAACAGTCTATAGTTCATGTTGCTCCTTTCCATAGCGCTGAGACATTAATGAGCATATCATAGTTAATATGTAAGTGCATAATCATAGTCAAGTGCATGAAATTATCTATACGGACTCTATCCGCGATGTTAACATGCTGTATGAACTGGACTCTGCCCATAGACTGTCATGTGTTATACGCCCTATATTGTATGTATGTACATAGTGCTTCTGATTATTTTTCTTCTTTTATTGTTTTTTTTTATTTTTCTTATCTTTGTGTGTATCTTGTGTATTACTAACATGACGTTGGGATAGCAGGCTCTTGCGTAGCCTGGGCTCACATATTTTTCGTATATAAATAAATAGACAAACAATTATGTTAAAAATATAACAGCGAGCAAAATATGTAGAACACAATACAGAAAGTGAAGAAAGTAGAAAAAGTTTAAGACTGCTTTATGATGATTAATGGGGTTTTGTGGCGCAAGGGCCATGAGTGGCCAAAGAGCGCCATGTCATTTATGCGATGTAAACGTTGACCAATGATTGCGATGACAGTGTGTATTACGGCTGTATAGGGGCCTAAAATCATGCGCTATAAACAAGCGTAAAAGGTGTATATAGGGTATAAAATTATGGCAGTGATATGTGATGTGATCTATGGGTCTGGAGTGAATTACAATGACCATGGTATTTACAAGTAGGCGATCGGGAAAGAGAACCAATGCCTCCTCCATGCCTTTGAGGCCAAAGGCTAGGAAGCAGGTGCTTCTGCGAGTAGCTACCGCAGCAACAACCTCTGTTGAGAGGTCGTGCTACGGATTTCCTTGATATATGATGTGAAAGCTATGAGTGTCTTTTAAAAAAGCAAACAATGACTCATATTTAAAAATCGGTTCTTCGCCGATGAACATGCGCGGGTGCAGTGGGATTTGTTCTCTGTAAGCTAATGGAAAGTGCTTTTTTCTAATAGACTCTAATTCACTGCATTGAATAAGTATGTGCAGGACAGTGAGTGATCCACCACATTTATCGCACAGAGGTGGATCACCACCGGACAGAAGGTATGAATGTGTACTGTGTGTATGTCCTGTTCTTAGCCTTGTAAGTGTAACTTCTGTGCGGCGTGACTTTGACACTTGCGGCCAATTAGCAAGGTGCGGCTTGATAACGTGTAGTTTATTTTGTGTCTGCCTATCCCATGTGCTCTGCCAATAAGCTCTGAGCTTTTGTTTAAGGAAAGGTTTTAAGTCAAGCGCAGGGATAGCTATTGATGTATTTGGAGTGGTTTCGTTGGCGGATGCTGCTAGCTGGTCCGCCAACACGTTTCCTTGTATCTCGCGGTGCCTTGGCACTCAGCACACAACGACATGTTTTTTGAGTGTGTAGACCGTGCACAGGAGTGAGTAGAGCGAGACGAGGATAGGGTTCTTGTGTCTTTTCAGAGTTTTGAGGGCTTTGACCACGCTCACGGAATCGGTGTATCTTACTGATCTTTGTAATTTTAGTTGTTGAATGTGTTTAACGGTCCGCAAGTATTGTATAAGCTTCTGCTGTGAAGATGCTGGTGTTAGGATGCAGAGTTCCGGCATCTGAAAAAGATGGACCGACCGCTGCGTAGGACACCGAAGTGTGGGTCTTTGAGGCATCTGTAAAGAATTCAGGACACGTGTACTTGTGTCGCAGTTCCAGGAAGTATGTGCGGATATGTATAATGGGCGCGTGCTTCGTAATTACATGGTACTTGGGAAAGGTCTGTTTAGGCTGTGCAGATTTCAAGCTCTCATCGGTGCGCCGCTTTTTCAGGCAGCGATCAGGAAGTGCAAAAAAAGGGTTTTCCATATGATGCATTTAAAGTTCGGCGGCGATGGGGGCCACCCACCACCGAGTCCAACAAGGGGACGCTACAAGGTTGAATAACAAACACTTGCAGGCGCCAGCCATGCATCGCCGCTATAACCTAATATAACTATCCGAGGTTGGATAACTACACGAGGTTAACCCTCGCCGCCAGGGAAAAACTAGGAAGTAAACCGAAGAGAGAAGATGACAGGAAAGTCACCCGGCGTTGGCTCAACCCCCCAGGATCCCATTTTCCCCGGACACGGCTCAGCCACGCACGCAAGGCGTGGGAGGGGGGTCGAAACCTCCCCGTTAGCTAGGGTCCGTGTAGATTGATCGTAGCTGCTGGTACTGTTTGCAGGGAGAAGCTGCGGAAATGTTGACTTGTCATACTTAATTGAAACTTTGCTTTCTTTTTTTCTCAATTTCGTTATACAGACGGAAGCCTCATGCCATGCTCTTTAAGACCCAATGACTGCCACAGAACATCTCAAACAAAGAATCAATACTTAATCAGCGTGAAAGACCTGAGTGATATTGACCTCCGCCTCCTGTCCTTCCGTTCGAAGCAGAAGCAACAAATAAGGACAGTTTTTGCCACCACTACCAGGTCTATGTGAAAAAGTATTCATCGCTTCGTGCTTCGAAGTGGCGTTGCAACCCATTTCTCGAGCACAAGAAGAATCGTCGTGGAGTGGTGAGAATCCCAATGACTTTAGCAGACCGCAGTGCTTCTCTAGGCTTCATCCCTGGAGAGAGACTGTGCCAAACATGCTATCGAAGGTGTTACGAGCAGCGAACCACAACAGCCCTTGACGTTTTCCTCCCAGAACATCACGTCTAGGATACGCAAGACAACCAAGAAAATTCAGGTGCCCCGCACGTTCGGATTCCTGGCAATGTGGACGCAGCCCTGGCAACCATTGCTGAAAGTGCAGTTAACACAAAGCGAAGACAGAAGCAAAGAGCATCGTATGTAAAAAAAAAAGTTAAGAGAATTGAGAAGAACATGGAGAAAAAATTTTCGCGCACCTTGGCGCGGATGACCCGCAGAATGAGGCCGCGGATGCCACTGAAGAGTATAGCCTCAGCGACTTCGTGTCATTAATGGATGAAGTGAGGCGTAAGTTCGCGCTGGAGAGAAATCGCGCAAAGAGAATACAAATACTGACATTGGCGTCCGCGACGTGGCCACGCAATAGGATTATTAAGTTCTCTGGCGCATCTGAGCGAGAGGCACGTAAGGCCATAAAACTGAGGACTGAACGTGGAATACTTAGTATACCACAAAAGAAGAAAGGTCGGTCAATTACGGAAGAATAAAAGACTTCGGCCCGACAGTTTTTTGAAGATGACAGCATTTCACACCGCCTGCTTGGAATGAAGGATGTGCTGAGATGACATCAAAATCGCCTATTGCTAATGAATCCTAAGGAGCTACATGAAGCCTTGGAAGAACTCTCAAATGACCTGCGGCTTCTCAGCATTTGCAGGCCTGCGTCCTTCGCATTGTGTTTTAGCAGGCGGCCCCCCGTACGCACACAGTTTGTGTTTGTGTAACTCACCAAAACTTCAAGATGATGCCGCGCGCCTCTAGAATGCAGAATGCACAAGAATAGCTGCTGGCAAAAACAGTGTGCTCTCTAGACAATGAAGAGTGCATGCTTGGCAAAAGTGACAGTTGCCCGGGCATGAGCTACGTTGGAGAATTCGCTAAAGAACTCGCTTCAGGAGACAGATAACAGCGGGGGCTTGAAGGTGCAGCAGTGGGTAAGTGGCGCGCTTCCATCTCGAGACACTCGTCTTGCGTGAAGGTGAATTTTATGACAGATTTTTGGACATGCTAATTAAAATGAAACATCACGACTTTGTATCTAAGCGACAGGCAGAATACCTCCGAGAACTAAAGGAAAAAGTGGGCGACACTGAAGCAATCATTCTCATGGACTTCGCAGAAAATTGCGGTTTTTTGGCGCAGGATGCGCCCCTAGCAGCATCACTGGGTGAACGCACAAGCATCGCTGCATCCTGTGGTCGTCTATCATCGACGAACAAGCAACACTTCCCGACAGATTTCGGTCATGTGCTTTGGTGTGATCTCGGATGCGTTAGTGCATGACAGGGCCTCTGTATATGCTTTTCAAGCGGCGGCCCTAAATATACTGAAACAAGATGTTCCATCTATCAGGACTATTCACTACTTCTCAGATGGCGCGTCTTCGCAATATAAGAACAAGAAGAACGTCATTAACCTCTGCCACCACAAATCAGATTTCAGTATCTCAGCGGAGTGGAACTTTTTTGCCACATCTCATGGCAAGAGTGCTTGTGACGGCGTCGGCGGAACTGTGAAGCGTCTGGCAGCAAAAGGCAGCCTCCAAAGCCCTATGACCAACAAATACTTTCACCGCACCAACTTTTCACATGGGCGCGAGGTAATATTAAAGGTATCAGGACCATCTGGGTGCCGAAGAGTGCTGTCGAAGAAAAAAGGGCAAATATCTCTTCCAGGTTCAAGAGAGCGATTTGTGTGAAGCAAACGCGTCGGTATCACCACTTTAAACCGACATCGAGCTGCACGCTTGAAGCAGGACTGACATCTTACTCTTCAACTAAGGAAGTTCGCGTATCGAAAACATAAGGTGACCAACTCAATAAACTTGAGCAACAAAAGCAGCTAATGAGACCATGCAATAAAATGCGTAGCAGCAAATGGCTTATACGGGCTTGACATCGCAAATGCCTTGTGGTGTGCGTCTCATGACTAGAGGAATATGTTCAATAAAGGTGTCCATCAATATCATTCACCTAAATTTCGCTCTCTTCACTGCTACTCATAACGTATCTTTCACGTGATCCTCCTCACGTAACGCTTAAGAAAGTGATTTGTGCCCACTGTGCTCCTTCACGCACAGGCAGCCGCACACGCATTCTTCCGGAACCACGCAAATGCGCAATGTGTATTCAGCTTGCTATGCGTACGTTAAATATTGTTACGTTCAGAGAGGTACAGGGATCGATACTTACACCCTCTAACACAAAGATGTTGCGTAAAATGACACGAGGCGCGATTATTTACAAGTGCATTGAGGTGCACAGCATCGGCCAATATGGAGGACAGCACGCGCACAGGACAGGCCAGTCTTCTTTGTCACTTTCTGTAGGTAGAATGCCTCACATGGCTTGTGGCAGCTACGTAGCTATATTTAAATACTCATAAACTCCTCGTTATCACTGCTCTAAACTCTCACCGCAGAAACCACCATCGGCATCCCGCCGGTTTGTATTTCCCACCGACATGCTACCAGGTGAAGTCGAAGCACCGAAGTAATACAACGCAGTAGTGGGACTCAACTTCAAAGATATTTTTCTCGACTAAAACAAAAATGACTTCGACTAAACTTTTTGTGCACAAAGGTATGGAGGCTGTGTGGTGATTCCATCGCAGTGCGTTTAAGATGGCGGCCCCGCCGCCCATGCTGTACCGCTGCCAGAAATGTGCTTTTTTCGACGTCAAGTACCGTCCCCTGTTGACGCATATTCATGACGCGCACAGCTGGGAGCCCAACTTCCGCGTAACGCATGACATAGCGGGGTGCCCAAAAAGGTATGTTCTTGTTGACTCGCTGAAAAAGCATGTGCACAGATGTCACAGGAGCATTGTTGACATCGACGCGCTGCCGCAAGGATGCGACGATGCCGGCAGTAGCCTTGCGGATACGGGCATTCCTACATCACCGCCTTCGTAGGCTCCAGTAACATCGTTGCTGATGAAATCGACTCCGGCAACATCGCTGCCGATGAAAGCGATGTTGACGCTTCGCCCGAGAGTCACTCTCGCTTTAGCGGGTCTGCTGCCTTCTCGCATTTTCTTGATCAAATGAAAAAGAAACTGTGCTTACATTTTTTTAGGTGCCCGGAAGAGCACGAAATCCCTTACTCGGCTGCAGAAAACATTTTGTCTGACTTCAGTTACCTTTTGAAAGAAACGACGCAAGAGTTCTGTATCGAAGTTCAGAACTGCATCCCATCAAGTTTTAGTTTGAATGAGAAGTTTAATAAGCCCCTCAGCTGTGACTTTGTCGACGAGATGTTTTCGTGTTGTCGGTCCAGTTACACACGTGAATTGTTTGCCAGGCAGAATCTGCCGTATACTGCACCGCAACACAAGTTCACTCCGCAAGGTGAATCAACTTTCCAGTATATGCCGATAGCAGGAGCGCTAAAGAATGTCCTTGAAGTGCCACATATTGCCAACACTGTTTTCTACTCTTCACTTCTGCAGTGATCTACATATCAGTGCCAGGATGGCACTGAAGTTGTGCACGATTTCAGAGATAGAACAATCTACAAAAACTTGAAAGGTGTGCTAACCACTTCAGAAGCAAACACCATCTTTTTGTCAATATATGCTCATGAGGTTGAAATCTACATTGCTTAAGGAGCCAACAGATGCGTGCATAAGTTTTTCCTCGTTTATTTTAGTATTCTTAACATTCCTGCTGTCTTCCGCTCACATCTCAAAGCCATTCACGTTGTGCTTGTAGCTCGGTACATCGACGAGGCATGGCCACGACAAGGTTTTCTCACCTCTCATAAGTGACTTGCAGAGGTTAGAAAATGAAGGCCTCAAGCTGCAAACAGAAAGGGGAGTCATACAGACAAAAGTTATGGTCCTTGCTTTCTGTGGAGACAACCTCTCCATGCATAGCATTGGTGGTTTAGTGGTTCATTTTCAAAAGACAGGATATGTCGTTTCTGCATAGCACATTCTGACGACATACAAGGAATTACTAATGAATCCACGTGTAATCTGCGCAAAGATGACATTCATGCAGAACATCTTGCATCCGTTGCAGTGAATGAAGACCTTAAGTGTGTGTACGGTGTCAGTGGGCCCTGAGCACTTTTATGCTCAAAGTATTTTTCAGTGTGCAACCACTTGCCACCTAATTATGCACGACATTTTTTGAGGGCACTGTGTCTCATGTTCTTCGGATTGTTGTCAATGACCTCGCAAGTGATTCAGTGCTCTCTCTGGCTGACCTAGACAAGATTAGGACATTTTCTTATGGGTATAATGACAGGAAAAACCGACCAGAACATGTAACGCTCTCTTTTTTGTCTCCAAAACGAAGCATAAGAAGCACATCAGCACAGAAGTGGTGCCTAATGAGGCTTTTGCCCTTCATTTTTTCTTCTCAAATACCTGAGCACAACCAGCACTAGGGAAATTTATGTTCAGTTTTGAGAAATCTATGATATAGTGTCGGCTGAAGAGGTGCCATTCTCATGGCTGCCATATCTTCAGGAAAAGATCGAAAGAGTTTATGCAGCATTTTGTGGCTACATATTCGAACTCGAGCATAACTCTAAAGATGCAATTTATGGTGTACTATTCAAGAATGATCAGCCAGCACGGGCCTCTCATACAATATTGGTGCACGCGGTTTGAGGCCAAACACCAATATTTCAAACGCCTGGCTTCTCGCTGCATGAATTTTCGCAACATTTGTAAAACACTAGCTGTCAGGCATCAGCTTTTTCAGTCATATCAACTGAACAGCCTCGGCGTGAGCAGCAACATGGCGTCTACTGGGGTGAAAAAAGTAAAGCAGAGTGACCTTCCTGCCGTGCTGCAGGACATGGTGAAAGAAGAAGAAATCTGGCAAGTAACATCTGCCACGTTAAACAATTCAACATACAGAAAAGATGATGTTCTCATCATGGCAAAAGGAGAGACCCCCAAGTTTGCCCTCGTGGACTCCATATATGTAGTGGGGCAAGAGGTTTTTCTAGTGATGGTGCCATTAAGCGTGTTGCAGTTTAGGCGGCACCGCTACTCGTATCAAGTCACAAGAAAAGAATTATTCATCAGCCATCCTAGACAAGAAGCTTCACCACAAAGGTTGGACCTTTACTTTCAAGCAGAAGTGATGCCGCGGTGCGAAATCTTCATTTAATTGTGACACAAGTGTGGAAGAGATAAAATATCTGTGACTATGATGTGAACAAGTTAAAATGACTCAAAGAAGAGGGTGTTGTATTCTGACTGCTTACACTTCTCAGTGATCATCATTCGTGCATTTTTGATTTTCTGAAATATACTGGCCGTTTTTTATGACTGAACTTATGCACTTGTTTATCATTAAAATAAAATGTTTTGAGTTAAGAAAGTAATGAAATATATGGTTTTTGATGTCAAACTATTCAATCATGAAGTAATTGTTTAGCATGGCTAGCAATGCAATGGCATATCTTTTTTTGTTACTGTTGCACACGCTGCTTGAAGAAAAATAACAATAATTCGAAAAGCTGTCATCTATTTATTTGGAAATGGCACTGCCCTCCTGAGTACTGCAAAAAGTATTTAATAAACAGATGGGTCACGTGATGATACTAAGGTAAGCACCAGTGGCCTAGCCAGGGTGTGGCACAGCGGGCCCGTGCCTCCCCTCCCCCCCGCAATTTTTTTTCGCCATGGCATAGAGGGCGCAAAATGACCATGTGCCCTTCAGAATAATGAGGTGCCCCCCCCTCCCCCCACCGAAAAAACTTTCTGCCTACGCCCCTGGTAAGGACAGAATGCCAGCTGGTGTTCCTTAATATATCAGCAATTGGTTGCAAAAATTCTTATTAAGATAAGAAGACCATATATCAAAATCGATCACTTCTATAAATTAAGATCTAAATTGACTCACTCAGACTCAAATCGAGCCCCGAGTCTGAGTGACCCCGGCTGAGTAATATTTTGGTGAGCACTTTGAGTACGACTGAGGACAATTTTAGTGAGCCTGAGTCCGAGTGAGTCCGGTTGAGGAAAATGTTCATGAGTGTGGGTCCAAGTGAGCCCTAAGGGCGAGGTATATTTCATGAGTGAGTGTGAGTGAGATCCACATTGTAATACGGAAGGTTATGTAGAACCACGCCGCTGGATCAAAGCGCACACGGTGCGGCCTGTTGCGTGGAGCCGCCGAGCGTTGGCGAGGAAGGGAGAGCGTTGTTGACAGTTCCGTCCGCAACTTTCGAGGGGGGCGCTAGTAGTGGGTGATCGTCCGACGAGGCGCGCTACTGGGAGCGCGCCTTTTTCTTTGTTTTTTAACACCGCGGAACGCGGTTACGGACTTCAAACAACGATAGTCGCGCGCCTTTGTTTATTTTTGCGCAGCGGAGTGAAGTTAGGAGCTTGTAACAACGATAGTCGTATTTAATCTGATGTGTTGCGCCTCCTACAAACTGAAACGTAGGTCATCTGGGTAGTTATAGCGGCATCATGCCGAAGAACTGCTCCGTTCCACTGTGCACGTCGAACGCAAAGAAAAATCCCGATTTCGGCCTACCATGAATTTCCGTCAGATGCTGAACGCCGACAAGCTTGGCTCAGAAACATCTCCAGGCTCCCACATTTTGTAACATGCCCTGCACTACGGTGTGAATCCGGCAGGCCTCAGCACACGAACCACATCTGTGATGTTTTCTTCTGAAACGGCTGCTTCGACCACTGCTAGCCACCTGGACAGGGGAACGTCAACGCGACTGTGCAGCGTCTCGTAAGGCTGGCACACAAGCCCCCTCTCCAGATAGGTGCTGCGCCTTTGAGGCCATGACGGCATGTCGCCAACTCCAATGTTTCATTTATTTCAGAATTAAAAATTATTCCGCTGCGTTAGAAAACACATGCATACTGGCGGTTCAGCGAGTGGAGTTTTTTGTGCTTGATAAAGGTATTTGCTGATTCATTTTACGTATAGAACCTTGTATTTCTTCAGCATGCACGTTGTGCAAGATTCAAATAGTACAAAAACAGTTTTCCCATTCAGATTGCTGAAAACATTCTGCAATATTCTAACAGCCCAAAAGCCCGCAATAGCACGTTCAGGACATTTGTAAAAGTACTTAAAACACAAGTATTAATTCTGGGACGCGAAGAGTCCGCGGTTGTGTAGCTGTTACGGTGCTCGGCTGCTGATCTGAAGGTCGAAGGCGCGATCCCGGCCTTGCGGCGGTCGCATTTCGATGGAGGCGAAATGCTAAAGGCCCGTGTACTCGTGCGAACTCAGTGCACGTTAACGCAGATGGTCGAAATTTCCGAAGCCCTGCACGACGGCGTCCTTCATAATCATATCGTTTTTGGGACGTAAAACCCCTAGATGCTATTATAGTGACGCGAAGACAGGACATGCTTTTTCATTAAGGATTTCTACTTTTCAAACATGTGGATCAAAGTTGTGTGTAGACGAGACGGGCACGCTTAGTCAAAACAGTTCCGCATCCCCGTATAAAAGGGAAACCATTTTCATCGGAGAAAAGGTCCTGTTGGGGCATAAAAAATGCACTAGTTGAGTGGCCACCGAACTCGACGTGTCCGGGTGCAGCGCTGTGAAGCGGACACAGCCAGCCTCCGCGCCAAACACGCACCGCTTCCCCGGCGCAAACTGTCATTGACCGGTGGCGCTGCGGCGGCAAAAAAACGAACTAGGCCTCTCCCGCGGTTTTCGGCGCACGCAGCAGGCCGCACCTCGTGCGCTTTGATCCAGCGGCCGGTAGAACTATTAGTGAAAATGCGTTGCCAGTAAAAGCAGTATTTTATTTTTCTGTAAACTATGCCGTACCAAGGAAAATGGCTTTTCGAAGAGCGGTACAGTTAAGTGAATAAGCCTTCCCATAAGGTCGCTTAAATTTGAAAACACTGCACAACCGTTTGGACCTATAATGGATAAGTTCAAGTCGCTGAACTAATGACACTGTGCCGTAGATGTGTGAAGGAAATTATGATATCAGGGCGTTATCACGTCGCTGATGCAAAGGCCTCAGTGAGAGATCGAGATGAATTTCTCTTTTTTGTTCTTTTAGTATAAGGGATTTGACGCAAATATAGGTATACATAAATCTTCAGTAGCGACGTGCCTTATGTGTGGCGCTTGTGAAATAAGTAAAACAAGTAAAGCGTTGTATTTTTATTTATTTTGGTGCAAGTTTTATAACTAGACGAGAAGGCTTATCGAACTCCAAGTTCATCGAATTGCAGGCAGCTTCAATGTTTCTTATAAAACAAACTCACACGTTCATGGTCTGATTCATTATAAACCGGTAAATTTATTCCGGGTTTAAAATGAATCATATTACTCGGTATTTCACTAATTCCGCATAAAACAATGGACGGATGGATGCAAACTTTACTGTTAGTACTGAGGTGCACGACTCAGCGCTCAGTGGGCTGCTCCCACGTTTGGTACGTTTTATTAGCATTTATTGACGTTAAAGTCTCATTGATTTCTACACACTAGGCATTATTTGATTAGAGGATTTCTCCATGTTTTATTTTTTATGTTACATTGATACTTTATTATATTTCGCGTTATATTAGTCAGGTTTATCAATTAGACATGTCTTGACTTTCTATATCTAGCTTTTTCATTATTTTGTTCACTTACCGCAGTACTTAGTCGCCCTGTTTGTTTTTTCTGTTCTTTTTTCCGGCCGCTCCATATTTATTGCATCCACCGCAGTGGACACATGCCATTTATGAGGGGCATTATCATCATCGACAACGAGCGAGAACATGACAAGAAGAAGCCATGATTGCAACGAGGAAGGAAGCCATGTTTCTGATCGGAATGCACATCGTAAGTTTAGCTGGAGACAGAGCAGTCTTTTCACTTGAAGTCAACCCTATTTATAAGCTGCCTGTACAAAGTGATCATTTTCACCGAAAAAGCTTTTTTTTTCTTTCACCTGCAGGTTCCCAACATCGTCGGCGTCGCCCGCTTTTCGTACGGATTTCATCGAACGGTATCAGGTGACTCGCCCAGATAGAGCGTTCATATGATGCGCTTTGACTCCCTGTTAAGCATTCCGAGTTCGCCGAAGTTACTGCCGAGGACCCCTGTGAACCTTTAGCGGATTGTTAGGCAATTTAGTGAAAATATATATAGCGCCAGTCCTTGTCCCCATCTTTTCAGCAGTTTTCTTAACACTGTATCACCTATTGCTATTCTTGCTTAGCATTAGGTCGTAAACCCCGTAATTAAGTCCTTACACACACGAAGCAACGTACGCTGTCGTCGATGTGTTCCACTTTTGGCAGCCTGCTTTGCAAGTCCGTAGTTCTACAAATCCACGCTGTCGTGGCTGAAAAGTGGCGGTTAGGCTTAGCGGCGGGAATTCCGGCGCACGCACCACGAGCGGCAGCTCAATATGCCACGCGTGATGTCTGAAGACCATTGCTTCTTGAAGGTCGTGTGTATGAATTCGTTAAGGGCCTGATTGTCTGGACGGGTGAGTGTCATATAGATAAGCACAGTCTTCAGGCTCTTGCTATAAACATTCCCGAGCTGCAGTAAACATTTGGCTCGTATGAGTAGGTTTGGACGTACTGAGGTCATTGTAGTGCAAAGGAACACGGACAAAGGAGTCATGTTCCCTCCTCTGTCCGCGCTACGCTGCGTTAAACTGACTTCACTACATCGTGGAGATGGCTCACCTTTCTAAAGATGGCTGAAGTCGGTCGTCGTTGGCGCGAGAGAACCATTTTCTCAATGCTAGCAGTTTTTGTTCCCTAACTCACTGTTAATAGGTGGACGCTAGAAGACACGTACATCTCGAACAAGAACAGAGGCCACCACAAATACGTCGTTGGTTGCCACTGTTAAATGCTCGGATAAATAGATCAGGGTGGATACCATGGTAGATGTGTGTATAATAATGGATGTCGGGGCTTTTACCAAAACCACTACTTGATTATGAGGAACGCCGTAGTGGAGAGTTCCGGAAATTTGACCATCTGGTGTTCTTTAATGTGCACTGACATTGCACCGTAGACGGGCTTCTAGCATTTCGCTGTAGGTGAAATGCGACCGCCACTGCCGGGATTCGATTCCTCTGCGCGCCTCGTGGCCATTCTTGCACTGTCGTCTTTGCGATGAATGCCACAGCGTGAAAGACTACAAAAGATTAACGATTTCGTTTTATTATCGGGCGTACGGGTTCGATTTATATGGACTGTTGATCCAGCTGTATATTCTAAGGATAAAATCACCAAGCGGTGACTGGGCCTCCGAGCACAGCCGCTCGATGGCCGGCGCTCGGCTTTGTAAAGCCGATGCAAACAGTGCAGGCCAAGTCATACGATGGTCCCCTCATGCTGGTTCTGTCTGTGCTGCGAGTACCTCAAAGAGCTCTTTTCTTTGTTAGCCACAACCAATGAAACTTAGTAATTTTACGGCGTCTTTCCAGCCCTCCAATGGTCATGCTCGTATTAGAGGCTGCGACTAATTACCTATCTGAGCAACATTACGTGAAGGTCAGATTCAAGACTTCCAAAGTGTAAATTAAGAAAAAAAATACTTGCATCATGTTAGCCAATCAGGCACGTCAGCCTTCACGACACGAATTGAATACTCCGCCTCTAAATGCGAAGTCGCCAGTAAAATCTGGCATATCGCTCGCATTGTGGGAATCAATTTTATGCGAATAAGTCAGTGAGTCAGCCTTTGCCGCACTTCATGCTTTGAGCCAAGCCTTATGAGGTGGGTCGACGTCTTCGCGTAAGTTGAATAGTTTTTCGCATACCGTGTGCTTGGCCAGGCATGCGTGTCGACTACAGTGACATGCAGAAGGTATCTCTTGGTCCGGCGTAACACTGTCACTCGCCTTACAGCACCGACGTCACTTTCATCGCAACGAAGTGCTCGCTTTGGTACGACGATCTGCATAATCTTAGTGGCTCTCGGCGTATTCGAGCAACACTCGACCATAAGAATACGCAGCGCTAAAACGACACAACACACGGCGAAAACAAGGACGGGCGCTGTCCGGTGTTGACCATACCTTGCCAAGTCACAAGAGTAATATGTAATGCTTAATACGTTATGAAAGCGGACAGCCAACACTGCAAACGCTATGCCATACCTGATGCTTTTACGAAGTAGCGAAGTACCCACTTTACGCTTGTGTAAGGGATTATGCGCACTCACGTAGCTGCAAGCCTTGTTGATGCTGTGGCTGATCATCATGAAGAAATATGGCTTTCACCCTTCGCAATGGGCTCGAAGCATTAAATCACCAACTCTTAACACAATGCTCATCGTGTGACTCCCGGTGTTAGTTTGCTCTTCTGCCACGCAACATTTGTTAGATTCCTCGCCCGACATTACGCAAGCATAGCATATATTTGCGGAGAAGATTCAAACACCGGCGGTGCTCTGTGGTGTAATGATCGACTGCAATGCAGAATACCTGCTTTTTTAGGGGCGAAGCTCCTCTTAGTCTAACCTTGTCACGCGTCAGGCGTAACCGGCAGTATCTCCCGAACAGTATAATAGATGGCGCTGTCTCATAGAGATGCATGCAAACTGCAGTTGGGTGACGATATACTAGATGGCGCTGTACGCATTCCATTTCTCGTCTTGTTTCCGAGAGGGCGCTGTCCCATAGACATGCGTACAATATGGCGGTTGGGTGAAGGTACGCTAGATGGCGTTGGCGGTGCAGCTGCTCTCCGATTTTAGGGGCGCCCTCACCCTCTCCTACGCTTCCCAATCTCTCCTACGCCCCCCCCCCCTCTCTCGCCTCGCGACGCCGACGCAGGCAGCGTCTGCTAGCAAGTTTCTTGATTGAAAAAAACGACTGCTCGCGCTGCACAACCGTTCACTGACCACCCCGTATATATAGGCACTGGATTTTGACCTCCAAGGTAGCGCCTGTGTGAGATTTCTCCTGTGCGTGACTAAATAATAAAAATTCACAGCGTACATGTAAAATTAAAGTGCGCTGCAAGTCGCCATGACTCTCATCGACCCTTTAGTATAAACGCGCACGATCTCACGTCGTTCATGATGTACTGGGCAGAATTCACGGAAGATTCACGGTTTACCGATGAACCTCCGGAGCTTCGCCCTCTCATCATCATTCACGCCGTGGATATGCTGTGATTTTTTTTTCCTGTTTCTTTTCTTTTTTTTTTTGATTGTGCGCGATAGCTGCAACGAACACCGGCGGCGAACAACTGCGCCATTGAAATGGGCTGAAGTTGCGAGGTCATAACAGCTTAAGCTGTAGAAGAAAACAAGCCCTGTAAACCGGGCTAAAAGATGAAAAAAAAAACATACCTGCGTTTAAGCGAAAGTACATACGCCGCACCGAAAGTGTTTCACAAGTGCTTACCGAGGCATCACGCCTTCACGACATGAAAAGCGGATGGGCATAAAGGCGTGGTACAATTGGAATAAAAGGAAGATAACGGATGAAGCACCTTGTTCACTTATACAGTTCTGTAACCGAACAGCTTATGGAATGCGCATTCGACGCACTTCAAAGCAGTCTTTTCGCTTCTTTTCGTCCCTTCACCTTTTGTTTCTTCAATATTGTGAATTCAAAATCCCTCAGCGTGCAATTTTGTTATTGAGGCGTGCACGTGTTACTGAGGCTGAACAAGTGTATCTGGAAGCACAGTCTGAAGTGCGCTTTCTTTCCTCAAATGTAGCGTGATCGCACAGTCCATAAACAGTGTCTGACAATGTTTAAATCATGCCGGCGTTATCTTTCTTTTGCAGCGGTAGGCGGCCTAATACTGGATACGTGGCTTGGAGGCGAGTGCGTCGCCAACATCTGTACCGACACTGGGATGATCCTACTTCTTTGGAGAGAGGTACGAATCACTTGTGCAGTAAACTATGTCTCGGTGGTCTCAGTATTGTTTTGTTCTGCAAAAGTTGCCAGTTGTGAGGATTGCTATTTGGTACGTTCGTTTAGACGATTTCATTTTCGACACATGGGTGCCATCATTTTGGGCTGTTAGATTAACGTTTCCGTATTTTGTGTATGTCGTGAGGTGAGATTAACAAGGTCATCAAGCTACATATGCACCAACCAAACCAGTTTTCATGCGAATGCGTCTTCTGTAGCGCTTTTCGTTTAGCTGCTAAAGATAAAAAACGGCAAAGTTAACAGCCCAATATAGCGACACTGAAACCCATCCGTAATAGTCTATAGCTCACTGCTTCACGAGTGTGTAATCTGCATAACCTGGATAAAAACGAAAAAAGGTGCTCGATATTGTGTGCCTCACGCGAACTGTGTTCGAGAATCCAAGTAAACCTTTATATTTTCATTCGGAACAGTGGCAAAATAAGGCCCTCTTGCTGGATGGTTTAGCTGATAATGGAAGACGGTGACAGGGCTCCTCGATAAAAAACACTAGAGCCGAACTTACCAGGTAAATAAAACGTCGAAAATGGGGATTGTGGAGCCCGGCAATGGACCCTGGATGTCCGGCACTCAATCTCTGCTTTTAGCGCTGACGGGGCTTTTCCAACACATACGTGTGTACTCCAAATGGCTCCATCAAAAAGTGTGAAAATGTAGCGGCACACCGGGCCCAAAAAGACGCTTGACTACCTCTCGGTCGCGCAGGCTCGGCTTCGAACGTGTCTTGTCGACAGATAGTTATTTAGTGAGAAAGAACGCGAGCAGAAATTCATCATTACAAGATAATTACGTAATACGGCGTGAAGTGTCGCGTACACGAGAAACACGATCTACTTACTTTTACTACTGAAACGACACCTTTTAGTGAGATACGTAATGACTAGAGGCCGGATTTTTAGGCACTAAAAAATCGTGTTTTAGGCGCCAAAAATAGGCAGGAAAGACACAGTTTTAGGCCCCCAAAATCGTAAATATAGGCACAATAAATTTTTACAAAAACTCTAATTTTCGAATAAGGACGTGCGCGACCTGGTCTACGACAGGAAAGCAAACAAATGTTACATTTTATGATTGTACAAAGGCGTTAATGATTTAACATAGCCATGCAATGGTCCCTTTTCGGGCACGGTTTACAGAACACGGTCTCTCCTTTTATTGTCCAGAATGGTAAGTTAAGTGTCCACCATCGAATAAACACGCTCCTGGGTCTGCTTCTTTTCGGCGTGGCTGGGAAGGGCAGCACAGGATTCAATAGCCAGACCGCTAAAAGGCCAGAAGGGTCTGTTAGCCTTGTATTGACCGGGTCTGATAGCGCAGAGTCAATTTCTCCTCTTTGTGTGAACACCATAAAGGGCCCCTTACCAGGTTTGAGCGTTTCGAGCTACAAGTGTAATGCACGCATTGCGCTAACGATCACGTCTGCCAAGATTTGCAACGCTACGCTCCCCGGAAGGAGGTGAAATGTCAGACTGAATGCCTCGTGCCCTTTATCTCACGGGCGCGCGCACCAATGTGGGGTAGGTGAAGTTCAACAAGGAATGGTCCTGTGTATGTCACAGTAGTACATGAAACTGCGAGAATTATTCGAGGCTACATGTGTAATTTGTGCAACTGCGGCTTGAATAGAAGAATGAAAGTTATAAAACATACAAACGGAATGTGTGTGCACTTTTCTTTAGTTTTTTCTTCGAATCGAGAGCGATGCGAGACTTAGCTGCCTATATTTCTTTTGTGTTCGTGTTCTTGCCGTTCCCGCGTCGTGCCGGCGCCAGCCCCTGACAACGCTTAGCATGTTTTTGGTGCATCGTTCCTTACAGCAGTTCCAGCTGTGCGACGCGCTGTGTCGTGGTAAGGATACAGGATCCATGCCAGCCTCTCCAAACGCATAGACGGATCCATCCCACAGAAACAGGCAGCCGAAACGATACAACACCGCTTGTGCGCACGACCTGGCATGGGCATGTCATGTGCACATAGTGTAATCTTGCGTGCGCATGGCGCGTTGATGCGTCAACGTCGTGTGATGTTCCGGCTCCGAGTTTCTCTGATACCGAAGAGGGCAGCGAAGGAATTTGGCTTGCGAGTGGAAAATGTTTGAAGCTCACCTACCGGTATTATGCTTTCGCGGCTCGTAATGAACCAATTAAAATGTTCTTGTCGTACAAAGCTCTTCATTGGGCACGCGAACACTTCCAGTATCTGACTAAAATTTCTGATGTGATCTGGTGAAGCGCCCTTTAAGAGTAAATCACAAACGAAAGAAAAGCCATGTGCACATCTGATTTTTTTTACCTACTTTCTATTTTCCCCTGACGGCACTCCATGGTTTCGCATTCGCTTTCCATATTCCTGCTGCTGCGCGCAGGCACCTCCTGTTTTCTGCCCCCCCACCACGCCCAAGTCTTCAAGGAGGTGCTTGAATTCCATGGGAACACTGGACTGGAAAACCGGCGGTAAAAGCCGCCCGCCACTTCCTCGGCCGTAGACGCCACTCTCCTCTTCTTCCCCTCTCCTCTTCCCGCCTTCCCGCCTGGGACGTGCTCCCATTTAGGGTTGCAGAAATAGCGTGCTTTCCTCTCCCCTGCTCCAACCGCTCGCGCCATGTCAGTGCGGTGGGGTAAGGTGGCCGGTGCGTCCCATTTCACTGCTGCTACCGGTTGCTTCCCGGATGTTTGTTGAACTAGGGAACTATAGGTTGTTGCCCCTCATAAAGTTCCGAAACGTCAATTTTGCCCGGTAACATGAATTACGGTCTCAAACTGTACTCGAAAGCAAAATTTGAGGCTAAATAGCGTTCATATAGGGACCGATTTTGAAAATAGGCATTTATGGGCACTCATAGACATTTAGGCACAAACCCCAAAAATAGGCACTTATAGGCACTATAAAAACACTATAAAAGCCCTCCTTTACCCCTAATTCATGCTCATATATCAAAGTGGCGCGATAGGAACGCAAGGAAAAAAATAGGCATTTGCCTATAATCCGGTCTCTAGTAATGACGAACGTGTAATGAGGCTTATGCTGTAACGATAGTATCCCTGTAGCCATCTCTGTGGCTTGTTAAGTAGTGTGTGGAGCTGCCTGCAAAATTATGGTAATGCCGATAAGTCGAAACTGGGGCCTGTATGGGCGGCACAGCAGCATCGAGAGAAAACAACAAAATCTTGGAAACTGAAATAACAGTAACCAGTAGCACCAAGTGAGGCGGCAAGAGTCTGTGCTGCATGAATACACAGACAGAGGCCTGCACCTGAGCCTGTGGTCTATAAATAGCTATGGAATGTGCTCATGGCAAAGTGACCTGGCTCTCGCTTTTTTCGTGGATATATCTGCCATAGGAATCGTTTGCGATATTGCGGATAGTGGGCTGTTGCGACTTCACAACAATTAAGTTGTCCAGCAGATTGTCAAGGACTATCGCATTCCTTTCGTCTGCTCCCCTAAGGTGGCGTTACATACCCTATGACAACACAGAACAGTAGCGATGTCCGCTTGTTGGTGCATCTCGAAAAGGCAGTTTCTTAGCGCTGGTGAATACGAGGACAACAAGGAAGAGAGACTAGACACATGGGCGCTACTTACAACAATAAAGTTTATTCCTTGATCTAATCGAACAAAAGAGCCTTCAGATACACGCCACAGGATCATGTGACCTTCGCAAAAAAAAAAAAAAACCGGGCGAGTCAACAGAACAAAGAACACTGGAGCGGGATCAGGCAAAGAATTAAAATTTTACGGCTTGCGCAAGAAACTGATTCCTTTGTCGGATAGCGTTAGGGAAGTCCTGCTGGTGCAAGAACTACCGTAATAGTCAATTTGTTCGCTTTACATTATCAACCGGGTGACATCGCACTTGCTCTAACTATGAACGTTTTATCAAAGAAAGGAACACGTACACGCGCATTCTTGGCAATGAATTGGCAGAAAACCATCTGCAGGCGTCTTGTTACATTTGTAGTAGTGCTCCCTCAAACGATCGTTCTACATCAGACGAACAGGAAGGTGCGTGAACAATCGTCGGGTGTGACGTAGAACGTTACACGCCTTTAACGTTCCTTGAAGACTTGGCGAACCAGTCGCATCGGAGGCACAGAACAGTATCTAGATATGTCCCCACAAGCGATGAAGATGAAGCACACGATGTGATGATGATCATGTACAGGTGATGAAGAAGTAGCTCATAAATGCCCACAACTTGCATATTGGAGGTCACTTATGACAGTTCTAATATATAGGAAGCATATGATCGGGCATTTTACGAGATGCGATAATCCTGCGTGGAAGCGTAATGGCGGAAGCTTCCACGCAGGAAGGCTGATGTCAAAGTTAAGATGAGGAGGCTGTTACTCTCTAAAAGCACACAAAGCACCGAACTCATCTGTCGAGGGTAAGGATCCGTTCTCAAGCTTAGACAACACAAAATCAGCGAGTCATGGCGTTTTTCTTCCTACTTCCAGGGGGCTGCTGCTGCGGCATGTCAGACACGGAACCCTGTAAGCATTGATATCTACTTATTGCAACAATTTAGTTATTTACATTCGCACTTGGCATCTTCTGCTGTGGGCTAATGCCAATAATTGCTCCTAGCGAGGTATCGTAAAGCGTGACTTCGATGCGTACAAGAACGCAGTACGGGCGAAAGAATCAAGGGTCGTGCCAAGCATTGGCATTTGTTAACACCAGGAGAGGAATAAGTGCATTACAGTGATAACTATTGTCTACGTAGTAAAGCGCGTAACGAGCACAAGCTACGTGCAGGGTACTCGCCGCCGCGCCCATGCAGAGAGAGAGCGAAGGAAAGGTAAAATATTTTCATTGCAAAGACGCTGCTGGGTTTCGAATGGGGAATGGAGGAGCCGCGAGGGTCGTCCCGTAAGCCTCCCCTCTCCGTCGGACGCAGGCCAGGCCCTGAACCGCTGCGGCATCTTCCGCCAGCCGGGCAGCCCAGAGTTGGTCTTCTGGGCATTCGCTCAAGAGTACAGCGGCCTTCCTCTGACGAGGGTTTTTATTTTATCGTCGCAGTTTACGCTGCGTGAGATTCTTTGGAACTGATGACCATGCCCATGTATGTGATCGAGGTCTGCAGGTGGTGTATTGCGTGCCTTACAATCTGATGAGTAACGTCAGGGGTGTAACTTTTGGTTTAGGTGTTGGAAGCAGGGTCACTGGAAAAAAAAATTAAGAGTATTGCATCGCTATTCCCCGAGCCGCCACCAGTGCGATTGGCTTTTATGGCATCTCGTGACCTGTCAGCGCCATATCCCTTCCAAGCACTCAGGGTGCGCGCGCGTTGAATGCACATCAGGGCCGGACGTTTATCAGTACCTGGGAGTACTCCGTCGCTTTTTTAAACGCGCTATGCCGCTGAGGCTAAGTACCTCAGCAACAGCCAAACGTTATCTGTGAATCTCTCTCTCTCTCTTTAAAGAACCCATTCGATCGCGCTGAGTTCACCCTGACAATACTAATCGGTGAGAAATGTTTACAGGAAAAAATATGTGCCATTGTTCAGTCAAAACCGTCGTTCTTGGGCCAGCTGGCATTGTTATATATATGACAGGAAGGAAACTTTAATTTCACGGTGCGAGCGTGCTCTTTCCCTTTTTATCCAAATCTTGTAGCCTTCTCATGTATTCCAACTGAAGAGATACGCATGTCGAGTAAGCAGGACACTGTTTCCGTGCACATGTGTTTTCACTGAAAGCCCCAGGTGAATATGGATTCTGTGTTGCTCTGAGGTGCTTTAGAAGTTTCCGAACCATGTTGTTTCTGACCAAAAAAGCATCAAGCACTCTGGCGAGGAAACTAGAATAAGAGAAAATGGTGGAGAAAAAAAAGTTGAAATTAATGGCAGTGTAGGAACCGCATCCCCAGTTTACGCACTGGCAACGTCACCAAGAAAGCAATTTCTCCGAACACAGCAAGACATCTGCAAATTCACGGCAAGGTTGATAATAATGAGACAAAAAATAGGAACTCGATCGATACTACTATAATAATAAATGCACATTTACTGAAATCCACTTTTTTTTTTCAAGAACATGCCATATGTCACGTGAAGAGAGTGCTGTCAGCCACCATTGTTTTGGCCTATTCTTCTACGAATCAGTTAGAAAATGACAACGGAATCGTAAATAAAATACGCAAGTACCTACTGCACGCAGATTTGCCCCTACTCTTGGCTGCTGGCGTTGCAACCTGAGACGGAAATACGTGGTGCGCAGCTTCCAACACACGCCACTCCGATTAAATATATCAACCAGATTAACAGCAAGAAAGTTGCGCAAGCAAGGTGTCCTTCAGAGATGAGTCGAAGGACGCAGTCGAGCACGATGAAGCCAACCTCGACACCGATTGCACGTCTAATAGACTGAAAAGCTAGCGCAAACACTCAAGGTTAACCTAGTGTCCAAGTAATTGGCGCCTAACTCGAAGTTTACTAAGTGAATGCAACCATCTCTACAGCTCCAGACCTAATGAACCAATACGTGGCACGAAACGAGACTGATCAAGTTATGAGGAGAGTTAGCAAGCACATGTCAACAATCGCCGCACATTTCATGCACAGATACGCCGCTTACCGCGTAGTTCATTCATTACAATTGATGTCTCGAACTAACTTCGAAGATAATCTTGAAGAAGCACACACACACACATATTCCAGATCCGCCGAGCATAACACGGCATTGAGGCGAAAAGATCGGTCACTTCTCAACGGACGCTAGCAACGCGCCGAAATGGCCGGAAGAGAATGGACGCCTGCGCCCAATGTTGCCGGTATGCACCTACCCAAGTGGTACTCTGAAATGAATAAATAAATAAATAAATATATATATATATATATATATATATATATATATATATATATATATATATATATATATATATATATATATATATATATATATATATATATATATATTGTGGCTGTTGGTGGAAGCCGAGTTTCTTAAAATTAACTACAGCGGACTCTGGCGCTGTGATCGTGCAGCCACCATGGGAATGATGGGTAGTACACAAATTTGCCTTGTCTTCATGCTTGCGGCTTCGAACGCACTTGTGGCTTTGTTTATTTATGTGTTTTGGTTCTGTTTCGGATAAAAGAATCAACCGTTGTGAACTTCGTGAGCCGATTTGAATTCGTGAGCCTAAAAAGGTCAAGGCGGTGAAGCGTAACTGCTAAGCCTTTGCTGAACTTCGTATTGCGGCAAAGCGGATTCAGGCCACACGGAGCCAAAAGAACGAAGACTATAGGCAAGACTAGGCAAAGTTGTGTACTACCCATCATTCCCATGCTGGCTGAAGCGCCGTGCGTTGCAGCTCCCATAGACACTTGCGCCAGAGTTCCCTGTAGTGTATTTATGGGAAACTGTATGGTGGAAGCGATATAACACAGCCTTATGTGCACAAATATTACGTATAGGCACCGTGCAGTCGAGTTTTCCAATCTGACTGCAGTGCCAGAATGCAAAGCCTAGCGGATGAAAAAAGCAAAATTGAGACGGGGTCGGTCAAAATGTAACGCGATGCGCGCATCTCGCTCCCTGCATGAGTGGGCGGATTGTGGCCGGGCTACACTATAGGGACACGTGCGCGCGTCTGTTATCTGCGTGCCCCGAGCGGCCACTGTCGGCGAACTTGGGACGGGGCAGTGCGAGCAATGCAGCTCCCTCTGGTCAGTGGACGGTGCGTATGCAAGTTTACCAAAGGACGGCAACGAGAGATACAAGAATCTTACACGATATATCCGAGCGTCCAAAAAGCGTCTGCTTCAGCGTGAACTTACAATCAGACCAGCTCAATTTACTTGTAAACGGTCGGGATCGAATCCCGGCTGCAGAGGCCGCATTTCGATGCAGGCGAAATGCTGGAGGCCCGTGTACTTAGATCTTAGATGCGGGTGCACGTTAACGAGCACTCGATGGTCGAAATTCCCACAGCACCCCCCCCCCCAAGGCGTTCCTTATCATCATATGGTGTTTTTGGAGTCAAACCCCAGAAATTTAATCAACGCCATGGTACCTGTAGCACAGCGGATATTTTGGTTGCATTTTATATGTTAAGAGACTCCTAAAGGAAGTGTATATTTGCACATCTAAGAAAGCTATATTTTAGAATATAAAAATAATTTATGGGGTTTAAGATCCGAAAAACACGATATGCTTATGACAGACGCCGTCATTATGAACAGGGCTCTGGTAATTTCGACCTTCTGGGGTTCTTTCAAGTGCTTATCTTTTAGAAGTGGGTGTGCTCTTGCGACTGCAGGTACTAATGACGCGCCTGCTCGGCTTGTTCGTGATATGGAACACCATGTCGTTGCTATTCTGCTGCGGGGGAAACCTGGCCGGCTTACGATACCCGCCTAAATGGGTGAGAGGCACTGGCCTACCAATACGCTCAATTAGCAATCAGTGAGGCGGGTGCCTCTATCACTATCGTATTCGCACCCGCGATACGTTTTGTATAAACGTCCAAGAAGCTAACGAAAGTACGGTACTGATCGCTTAATTAGTGATTATATTAGTGCGCCTTAATCTTCATTAGCCAATCTAAATAAAGTATATGAAGCGTGGAAACTTGGGCAAGTTGGTAAGACATAATTAAATATACGA
Source organism: Rhipicephalus appendiculatus (assembly GCA_030522465.1). NCBI lineage: Eukaryota > Metazoa > Arthropoda > Arachnida > Ixodida > Ixodidae > Rhipicephalus > Rhipicephalus appendiculatus. The sequence continues at coordinate 17,046 of JALIZH010001538.1, read as the reverse complement.
ACAGCGCATAAGGACAAAGACGGAAGAAGGAAACAACACACAGCGCTGTGTGTTGTTTCCTTCTTCCGTCTTTGTCCACCTTATGCGCTGTTCGTATATTTAATTAAATAAAGTAGTAATAGTCTATCGTGAAACCTCGGTGATACGAATTTCGGGGTTATACGAATTTTTCTTTCGTCTCGGCCAAGGCCCATTGGCCTGCAGTGTAATGGAGTACGGTTGTTGCGAACCGATTTTCACCCCGCGATGTTTGATACGAACGTACGCTACCGCCCGCGTGCGAAGAGGTGCTGTCCGCGCTGTCGCGGAAGACGCGCCAAGTACGTGCGAGCGCGGGAACGCAAGCGCGGGCTTGCGCGCCGCACCGCCAAATCGTCAGAATCACGGTGTAACAAAAGCAATTTTCTTAGGGTCAGAATAAACTTTCACAGACGCGTCACGGCCTCCGAGATTTTGTGCGCGAATCTTTGAGGCTCTAATGTGCATCCATGTGCCTTCGCGTTTAGATTACACAGGGCATTGGCGCCATGCTTTTTTTTTCTAAGATGTCCACGCGGGCTGCTGTCGTTGTAGTGTTTGCACGTGCCTGCCTCGTGCATCAGACATCATATTAAAGGTGGACGAGGACCGAAAGAAGGCGAGGACGGTCTTGGCGAAAGAAGTCAGGCCTCACAACGTCAACATGCGCGACTGTTGAGGTCGCACTTGTGCGCGCACGGCCCTAAATCTCCCAAAAAACATTCCCAACACCTCCGCGATGACAAAATCATAAAGGACCGTGGTTTTGAAATTTTGTGGCCTTGGTCTATCGCGTCAAAGCGCTTCTTCTGTTACTTTCGCCGCAGCACTCCGGTGTCATGCGAAAAAGCATACTAAAATTTGGAACAGGCTACTGCTGTCGCGGGTCACAACGCACCTGGTACGAGTGCTGGTATGATTTCCGACATCAAAAACGTAACTGAAAATCATTTAGACTTCTTCCTGACGTTGCTGCGGCCCTGAAAAACAATAAATGAAAATGTACGCCAGCTTTCTTTTGTCGAATGCTAATTTTCCATGATTTCTGGTGATACGAATTTCAGATGATACGAATATTTTTGGTGGTCCCGTGAGATTCGCATCACCGAGGTTTCACTGTATGTGCTTTTTTTTTTTTTGACAGGTTGAACCGTACGGATCAGGTATATGCAGTCTCTGAAAATGATATATATAAAATTTTGCTAAAATGTTTGCGGGCCTTTACAGCACACAAAAACGCGTTGTTGGGCTAGTAGGTGCATGGTCTGATAAAAATTGGAGGCAAAATGGAAATGGGGCGAGAAAAGGCACCAGTCCTGTCTTTCCTTGTCCACGTTCTTTCGTGGCTCCAATTTTTAATGGACCTTTAGAGTTGAGCTGTTATACTCGATGTTCTTCGTATGTTTCAGAAAATTATCATCATCATAACAGCATGCGCTGTCTTGATTCTCTGCTTCATCTTCGTCCTCTTCTGCTTCGATCCCAGAAAACGTGCGCCGATCAGTCTGGCGTGGGAGACAGAGAACGAACGAAAGGGAAGCGGAAGACAGATATAAAGTGCGAGAAAGAGAAAGCAATAGAGAGAGGAAGAAAGAGATAGAAATAAGCAGTGACAAAAAAGAAGGAGAACAAGCATAGCTATACATGGTATAGCAAGCGGTGCGAAAAAGCGAGGTGAGAGGGCAAAAAAGGATGGCCAAGCCAGGACCAGATAGGTGCCCACCAGCTCTGCTGTCACCCAGGCTTTCGCGACTTAGTGCAACCTGCGCTAATTTTTTATGGCCTCTGACGAGGTATGGGAATTTCAGGCAAAGCGTAGCGCGTAGATCGCTCTGTAGCGATCGTGCCTGTAAATGAAGAAGCGCTTGCGTGGTGCGCAAGCGGTCTGAATTTTAAACAGTACGCAGCGCGCTCCTTTAGCGGGATCCACGCTTCTAAAGTTTGAAAGCACCACCAAAGTGGAACCTGGCGAGGGTCGAAGGATGCAGTCCGCTTGTAGTTAACGCGCACGCTGCGAATCTTTATTGTTCAACTACGCGCAAGAGAAATCGCCCACCGGCACTAAATTGCAGTTCAAGATCCAGTGCCTATATATACGGGGCGACCGGTGCACGGTTGTGCAGCGCGTTCTCTAGCGCCCGAGGGAGCGTTTCCACAGTCAACGCGCGCCGTTCGCTCTCTATCGCCACGCGGCGAGCGCTGAGGCGGTGGCGAGAGAGAGCATACCCTCTCTTGGCCAGAGAATGCGGTCTCTCTCTTGCGCTCAAGCAAATCGACCGTCACGACAGCAGACGACGGACGAGTACGCCGACCCGCGAAGACCATAAGGTGCTTCGCCCCTAAAAAAATCACCGCCCAAGTAACTCCGTGCAGATGGTTAACCAGCGAAGCAGAAACGCGCGGCCACAGGCGGTTACAGATGTCCCAGAAGAAGCAGAAAATGCCGCTCGAGTAACTTTCGCGGAAAGCGGGCGTCGGCCCCGGCGAACGCCTTTCCGCCATTGCCACGTTGACGCTGCTTTGCACGCAACGCCGCTTCCTCGGCTCGCCGTTGTCGCTTGCATTCGGCTCGGAAGGCTGCCGCATCCTCGGTGCGCAATTGCTGCTTGCGCTTCGCCACCCCGGCGTGTCCTTGTGCCCGGACTGCTGCATCAGCCCGGCGAACATGAATTCTCTCATGGATCAGTTCTCGGCGCTGTTGGAAAGTTGTCTGCAGTCTGGGCGTTCGTAGGATCCGTGCCCTCTCCATGCGGAAGTTGTAAGTTGAACCTTCCTGTGACGCCGAACTTTTCACGCACGCGTGAGCCCGTCACGTGATGTTTGTTTACATCCCTCCTTTGCCTGTCGACCTTGGCGGCTTTCCTTGGCTGAGAGGCGACGCGCGTGGACAGCGTGGAGGCGAATTACCTCTTTTCCCATCCTCTCTCATTCCCTTCTCTCCCACTCCCCATCCCTGTGCAGCGCTGCTGAGGTATAAACCCCCTGCTGACATCGAACTGTATAAACAGCGCCGCACGATACGCCCTCTCCGGCCCCGCCCTACCCAATGCTCTCACTGTGGCCGCTATGGCCACACTGACGTCGCCTGCACATCGGAGTGGCGTTGTGTGCGCTGTGGAGGGCCCCACGCACCGGCTGAATGTACGGCCGAGCAGCCAAAGTGTCTGTCCTGTGGCGCAAAACACCCTGCCACGGAACCGCGCTGCCCTCGCTGGCAAGAGGAGCGACGAGTACTCGAACTTCGCAACGAGTCGGCAGCGCCGATTCCGCGTAGTGAGGCCCTCGCCCTCGCGCGAGCATCGAACACGAAGGCTTCCGGCAACCTTCCAAAGGAACACCGCAGCTACCGCCCGGTCGTCCCAGGACCTCTCCTACGCTGCCGCCACCGGCGTCACCGCTCCTGCACTCGTGCACACCACCCCCAGTCCCCCCTGCGCTCCGCGGCCACAACACCAGTGCCAAGGAAGGCTCAGTCATCGCAGTTCTGGTGGCAGCACTCCACGCGGCAATGGATTTCTTGCCCTCCGACTGCCCGGTTCGCCCGCTGTGCGCCGCAGCGCTGGCCACCCAACTGGCATTAACCAGTGATGGCGAGTAATCAACGCCGGGAAATTAGGCCGCGCATACTGCAGTGGAACTGCAACTCACTGCGCCGCCGACAAGCAGTCCTTGCAGCGATCCTCCCCTTGCGCAGCTACGACGTCCTGGCCTTCCAGGAAACGAATGTTCGCGCGGAGGAGGTTTCGCTGCCCGGCTACATCGGCTATAGCAGTCCAACGCAGTGTGCGCTGCCTGATTGCAACAGTGTGCCGTGTAGTAACGCTCTACACCCGCCTGGGAAGCCGCGCGCGGCGCTGTACATTCGCTCTACGCTCCCGCACGCTCTTGTCTCCACGGAACAATTCACCAGTGAAACGTGTGAGTGTGTGGCCGCCATAGTGCGCGTAGACGGTCATGACAGCTCAGTCGTGAGTGTGTATGTTCGCCCGGTCGCCGCGGCCAGCTACGCGTTTGTGCCGCCCCTCGGCGCTCCACTCTCGCGCGACCACGTCTTGTGCGGGGACTTTAACGCACACCACGTCAGCTGGGGTGATCCTAACACCGACGTGCGTGGTCGAGAGTTGTGCGACGCAATACATAGGGCTGGTCTCCTAGTCCTGAACAGTGGGGAACCAACCTTCATCCGTCGCAACACGGCTGCCACTGTGATTGACCTGGCGCTTGTGTCAGAACGCTGCTCATACGAGTGGAAGCGACACTTTGACACCGCCGGGTCCGATCACTTTCCGATCGAGCTACTACCGTGCCATCCCAGCCGTGGTGCTGTCCGCGAGTACAGGGTCGTGCGGTGGCCGCTCTTCCGTGAGCTGTGCACGAGTATCCAGTGCAGTGAGGACTACTTTGCGCGCATCGCTGACTGTGGCGAGCGTGCGGCCACACGCTGCGTAGTGCCCGCTGGAACCCCCCTGCCCGGACATCAAACTATTGAACCTTCGCGCAGTGCGCCAGCGCGCTCAAAGGCGGGCACTCCGTTCCTCTGGGCCTGGGGCGTGGACGGAGTATAACCGACTGGACGCCGTTTGCCGACGCCATGCGCAACGGCTGCGCGACCGCAGTTGGACAGGCGTCTGTTCCTCTCTTCGCGACCCGCGCCGCCGCGGCTGGCACATCATGAGGGTTATGATCAACCCGAAAGTCTCGCGCTTTCCTGTCCTAGCCATCGCGCTGGCGCGCGGAATCACGGAGTTGGAGCTCATTGAGCTCATCGCAACGTCCTTCGAGCTTCCTCCTCCCGTTGCCCCGGCTCCTCCGCGTGACCTAGACCACGTGGCTCCGCCCCTCCCACCACCTGAACCGGCTCTCGCTGCTACCATCCGCTCCATCTGCGACGAAGACTTCACCCTCTTCGAGCTGGAGCGGGTAATCCAGAGGAAGCGAGGACGCAGCGCCCCCGGTGCGGACGGCATAACACACCAGCTACTGAGAAACTTGGCCTCCTCCCAGCACCCTCTCCTGTTAGAAGCATACAACAAAGTATTCTCAAGTTCGGGCCTCCCGGACCAGTGGCGCTCTGCGGTCGTTGTCCCGGTCCTAAAGCGAGGCAAGCCGCCCCGCGAACTGAAGTCGTATTGGCCCATCTCCCTCACATCCGTGGCTGGGAAAACCATGGAGGGAATGGCCCTTTGCCGACTCCAATGGATCGCGGCGGCGCGCGGTGTGTTCCCACCTGAACAGTGTGGCTTCCGACATCATCGTGCAACAGCTGACTGCCTCGCCGCCGTCGTCAGCACGCTGGAGCAGGCCCTGCACGACAGGGAGATGGCCATACTCCTCCTACTTGACGTCAAGTCGGCATTCGACTCGCTTCCCCACGCGTCCATCATAAGCGCTGTGCGTGCACTCGGTGTAGAGGGCAGGCTCTTCATAAGCGCTGTGCGTGCACTCGGTGTAGAGGGCAGGCTCTTGAACTATGTCCTAGCCTTCCTCACAGACCGGACGTTTACTGTGCGCGTGGGGAAATCGACAAGTTCACCACGCCCCGTAAACTCTGGTGTGCCACAGGGCAGTGTTTTAAGCCCGTTTCTGTTCAACCTGGTGCTCGCGCCTCTTGTGAAGTGCCTCCCAGAAACGGCTGACCTCCCTGTGCGCGCGGTGATCTATGCCGACGACGTCGCCCTGTACGTGCGCGGCCCCACACGGAAGTGCAGTGCTGTGCGTGAACGCATTCAGGCAGCTCTCGGATGTGTTGCTGCTTTCTTGGAGGGCATCAGCCTGGCACTCTCTCCCACGAAGACTGAGGCACTCGTTGTCCACCCTAGAGCTGCTCCGCGCCGCCATCTCCCGTGTCTTCAGCTTCACGGTGCGCCGATCACCTGGCGAAGCTCCGTGCGCTACCTCGGGCTCACCATCGACAACCGTCTACGGTGGCTGCCTGCTGTCAAGCACATTCGCCAGGACGCCCGTCGTGTCGAAACCTGTGTTCGCCGACTCCTCGCCCGTGGCGACGGCTGCCCCCCCTTCATTTGCGTGCACCATCTACGAGGCAATGGCGCTTTCCTTAGTGCACTACGCCCTCCCACTGTGCAGTGTTCGAGAGGTGCAGCGGCGCGCACTGGAACGCGATTACCTCCGAGTGATCCGCATGTGCCACGGATTTCCACGCAGTTCTCGTGTGGCAGAAACACTTGCGGAAGCTCGCGCGTGGCCGGTTTCATCAACGTCTGACCTGCGTGCCCTGTGCCACATGGAGCGCCTACACCAGGCCCCGGACGCTGGCCCCCCTCCTCGCTCGACTTCGTGCAGTCCCCAACTCGCGCGTCGGCCGAATCCTCGCCTTCTACGGCAGTGTGGTGGTTGACGAACCGACGCCCCCCTGCACGCTGGCCCGCCCCTCATTGCCGCGAGCCCCTGCGAGTTACCCTCGAGCTCCCTGGTGTCCGCTCTAAGCGCAACACCCCCCCGCTGTGCCATCGCGCAGGAAGCCGCAGCGCGGATGCACGAGGACCTCGCCGGCAGGACCCACGTCTTCTCCGACGGCTCTGTCCTACAGGACCACTCCGCTGCGGCAGCCTGCGTCGCCCCCCGAGCTCGGCACTGAACTCCAGCGACGCCTGAGCTACTGTGCCTCTTCCCCCACAGCCGAACTGGTGGGTCTTGAGCTGGCTGCTGATCTCCTTCGCGACTCGCCGGCTGTCACGAGCGCAGCTATTTTCTGCGACTCTAAACCAGCCCTGCGCCAGCTCGCGAGGGAAGACTCCGGCCCTCTGCTCGCACAGCGCGTCGCCCAGAAACTCCTGGCACTTCGAGAGAGTGGCTGTGACGTTGTCTTGCAGTGGCTCACATCCCACGTCGGCATCGCAGGCAACGAGGCAGCGGACGAGCTCGCAAAGCGAGCACACTCTGCCGCGACCCCGCTGACGGATTACGCCACGTCGTTTGACTCTGCGCGCATCAACTTTCGACGTGAGCTAGCGCGCGATCATCCTGACGCGCGGGTCGCCGCTGGACGCCCCCCTCCTCCACTTCCTACTGCTGGATTCTCCCGCCGCGATCGCGCGCTCCTCCTCGCTCTGAGGACCGGATCTGTGTGGCCCGCGGAGCGTAGGCATCGTCTCCCGCGGCGCGGCTTCACCAAACTGCGTCGATTGCGGCGCGGTGGAAACAGTTGTGCATCTCGTGTGCCAGTGCCCGTCCCTTATTGACGCACGGAAGCGGCTCGTCATGGCGTACCGCCGCGTCGGCCTACCCTGTGTGACCCTCCAGGACTTCCACCACCCTACCGGCCACGAGGATTGCCGCCGCGTTGCGCTTTCGGCCCTCCTCGCCTTCCTCGAAGAGTCGAACTTAATCGCGCGGCTTTTTGAAGCTGGGAGGCTGCCCTGCTCGGCCTTAGAGGGTCAAAGAGCCCTCGTGGCCAGGGCGCGTGCCGCCGCGGAAGCCACAGGGGTCCCGGACTAGGGACTCCTCCTAGAGTTTGTACAGGGTCGGCCCTTAAGGCCGCCCCTATCTCTCTTGTAAATAGTCTAAATAAATGTTTTTCACCACCACCACCACCTCCTCGCGAGTCCGAAGTTTTTTTCTTTTTTTTTTATCCTACCTTTTTTTTTCTCCCTCTCTCTCACTGTCCCTTTGATCCCCATCCCCCCGCGAGTGTTTCGGTTAAGGTGTCCTCACTGAGACAGTTATCGTGCACTCCTCCCCCATTTCCCTACCTCCCCCCCCCCCCCCAACAATCGTGTTTTTTTTTCTTGTTTTTTTTTTTATGAATAAAGAATCACATCACAGGTGACCTCCATTGAGAGAGACAGCTACGGCGCTGCACTTTTTTCTTTATTTTTCTCTCTTTCAAGCCACTCCGTTGAAACTGCTGCGCCTGGGCTCGACTGCACAAGCGGCACGGCTGCGAAGGGATGAACGACGTCACGGACGGCGCTCACAATGGCGCTCGTGCTTGGGTGCGATGTAGGGAACGACGTAACTGACGGAGCAGCCAATGGAGACCGTTATCCTTTTCTCGTGGCGCACGCTTTTTCGTTTCGCCTAGCCATATACAGCTTTCGCTGTAAAACGTGTTGATTGCAAATGAAAGTATAGCCAGAAGCCTAAAATGGGTATATTGCATGTTCGCAAGGGCATACGCCCTACACCATTCTGTGCACCGGTGAATAGTAACACCATTGTTACCAGTCATCGTGTGCTGTATTGGGCATTGCCTAGGGTATGAAGCATGGGGATTACAAGGAAGATGAAAATGAGGTCGTTCCTACCCTACGTATAAAACTATTACACTTTCCAACAGAAATTACCAACGTGTTATAATTAAGTGGTTAGTAGGTTTATGGAAGCACTTACCAGAAGACCACACGTACTTGGAGGCGGCAAAATGAACAAGGATTGCCCTTGAAAAAGCAGCATGACATGGTTAACGAACCGCACTTATTTTCCGGTTACTGAGTTCCTGCTATATATAGGAACACAATCCTCTGAGCCTTTGACGTTTGTGTGAGCAAATAAAGAAAACATGGCTGATCCCTCCGTCATAGGAATCGGTGTAACACGAAAGTGAAACGTGTCTTCACAGAGGTAGTTGAGCTTTATTGTGCATTGATACACGAGAGCTTGTACAATGTAAATAGGTGGTTGGCAGCTATAGCACCGTATGACGTCGGTGTACTCACGTTGACACTTCATGGCACATCACCATCGCAACAACTAACGCCCATCATCATGATTTAACCGCTGTGGTAGCTGAAGTTGTTAATATATACCTGAACACAGCATACAGTGAACACCGCGCAAACATGGCATCAACAAGCACATGAAAATTCAGTTTCGCCGCACGAAGCAATGAATGCGATAGCAACAAATTGAAATGTCACGCGAAGAACGGCAAGGAGCTCATAACTTGCAGCGGGTTGCTCAAGCACTCAAGACACACCAAAAGAATACACACAGCACGAACTAACAACTGTCTCAGTTGTTGATGATGTTTGAACAGCGCGCTCCTTTCGCAAACGCGACCACTGCAGCAAGTGCAGTGAGCTTCATGCAATCTGTAACTTGAATGGAACTTCGCAGTGAAAGCATGCGGGCGACCACGCCTCGTAGGGCAAAGTAGCGATGTTATAGGTGGGAGGCGCGCGCGTATCGCAGTGAGCGGTGCGACGACCTTTAAAGCGCGCTTTTTGCGCCCTTCACGCCGTCTCGCTAGTGAAAACGAGAACACGCTGAAGTGCCACCAAGCTCTGCACCACCAGCAGTAAATAATGTACATGAATTGCTCGCCGTTAGCATGCTGAAGAACGTACGCTTTGTGGCCGGGTCGGTTAGCGCCGCGTGCTACGGTGCGATGAGTCGTGGGTTCGGTTCCTGGCGACGGAACTTTTTCTTCTAGTTTTTTTCTTTGTCATCTATTAGTGTACATTTTACGACGTCATATCCGTGACGGAAATACGTCAGTGAAATTTTGGCAGACCCTGGCATAAAACATATTCTTGTTAAAATGACAAAGCACGTTAGCGCGCGAGCTGCGCGTTTCGTTCGTCCTTGTGGTGTTTGCTTGAGTAAAAAAAAAACATAGAAAGCGCAGATATCACAGGACAATGCCCTAGTCGCGGGTGAGGAAGTGCACGGGAGAAGCTGCAACGTGGCGCCGAGCGTCTGCTTCGGTAACAACTCTTCCGCTTCGGTTTGGCCTAGGACACCCCGTAAGGGTACAGCCTAACCTTGTTGCCTCCAGAACGCGGCTTCAGAAATCGCAAATAGAGCGTGACAATGTGTTAGCCGCGGGCAGGGAAGACCGAGAAAGTACGCCTCCGCGGAAGAGGTTAGTGCAGCTGGAAATGCCGCTCGTCGTAACCGCCGTCGGGAGGAAGCTGTTATGAACGAGGCTGCGGCAGTGGCCCCCACGAGTGAAACATGCGGCCCTAATGCGACGCAGGCGTTCTGGAAATTCAGGATTGGTGGGGAGAGAGGTAGGTGCCGCAACAGCAGATGTTGAACAGAATCTTAAGAGTTTATCAACAGAACGTCCAACTAGGCATCCACATTCTTACAAAGTTGTAAGCATACTAGGTAATATTTCTAGCACCTCAACTGCCTAACGAATGCCTTCTTTCAGTACACACACCAGGATATCAACCAGCTTACAATGCACGAGAGGGTAAGTGTGCGAAAATCCCAAAAAATTATACTTGTAATGTTCCGTTATGTATTTTTCGGCATTCTAACACGCTTACGTGCAGATCATTGTCCGTGGCGTTGCAATATTCTAATTTTTAACTCGCAGACGAAGATTGTAATCTTCTGGGCGCCCGTGATCGTCGGCCTTGCCTTCGCAAAGGTAAGCTCGGATGGTTATTTCTTTCTTTTACTAAGAGTACTGCCTGTATTATAAGACAGGCAGCTTGAGTAGGTATGGAAAGGTACAAAGTACATCATTTATAGTGTCGCCTCGTCTACATTGTGGCTCAAAAAAAAAAAAGATTTCTGTTTCTCAGCTTGCATATCAGTTCAGCGAAATCCTGCAAGGTGGCGGAAGGGTTAAGAAAGTGAAATTGACAAAGAACCGTTTGTAGCACGAAGCCACACAGAAATTCGTGCGGATTTCTCACAGAGAAAGCTTCTTATGGATTTCTATGTGGCTTCGCGCTACCAATGGTGTGATTGTCAATGTCCCGATCTGTGTCTAAATTTAGCAATTCGTCTGAATGAATAATGACTCCAATATGACAAGGGCTCCGAAAGCAAGAAAGGGGAATGATTTTGTTTCTGAAGCAAATCGCTGTTAGGTTCTCTTACTTCAGGAAATCGCTACATCTGTCTTACGATCCCGTTCTGTTCATAGGAGTTCGTGGCAGCCGTGCTGAAATGGAGCACTGCTACCTATGTTATATATATAGCCAGTGCATATAGTAAAGGGACCGACAACTGGTCGGAACGTGTGATTAGAACCTGGTAGAAATGAAAAGACCGTCAAATATAGTGATGGATTCCAGCATTTTCACGTTGTGGGTAGGATTTGTATTTTTAAATCGTGTTTAAACGCAACGAAAACCGGTATATCGCGCGGCCTAGCGAAGGAGCTTAGAAGCTGGATTATGCAATCGGTCACTCTGCTGTACGTAGTCGCGTTGTCCGATGCTATCATGCGCGCCGTAACTGGTCGTAGGGTGCTATGCAGGATGGCCCGAGCTTCTCGGGCACACGAGTTTGCTCCGAGCTCGCACTGCGGCGGTCATGGCACAAAGACAGAGCGGAGCGCGTGATAGCAGCATTGACAAAAAGGGCTACATGAACGAGCGTGGCGTCAAAAACGCATGTGGGGCATCTGCGGCGGTAATAGAAGAAACACCGCGTACGAACACATCAGCGCCGCTACTCAGTCCACATTTCAACAGTGCAGCGACGTCAGCGTGATTGTCGCGCTATCTTTTTGCCAACTCAGCATTGCGCCTCCAACAGGCGTGTTCGTGGGCGTTCTTCCACTTTCGGGCATGTTCTTTCGTTCCACCCGCAGCATGGAAATTTCCACTCTCGAAGGCAACAAGGGTGCACACGCTACACTCTCGTGCAGCTCGTTTAGCTTCTATCAAATATTGCGGAATAAATATACGGACAGGTTGTCACCAGGGGCGCTCGCATCATGGCGGCAACGCGGCTGTGAGTGGTACGTCGTGAGCGCGGTGAAATTGAATGCGAGACATCGCAGCCACGTGATGATATAACTTTTATTTCTTCGTGCGTGGGTGCACAGTCTGCGCGATAAAGCTGATAGATCAATCATGCCGCTCGCTAGCGTTGCGGCGTGAGCACTGCTCTTTGGAAAGCGCAAACGTGGTGGGTGGACCCGATCTTCGCCGCGGGCGTCTGTCAATCAAACTGATTGACGCGTGAACTCGGGTACAAACTCGTTGATTCTGAGAAGGCCCCAGTTCAACTCGTGACTGTCATGGTGCCGGTGTGACTGTCAAAGGTTTCATGCGGGGGACGCTAAGCAGCAGCTTCTTTGCATATAAAATAATTTGGTCAGCCTTTACTACTTGTGCAAGGCTGGAGCCATAGAGGAGCTTGTGATCACCTAGCTTCTTCCAGCGTTTTAAGTCGGTCGTCTACTCAGTCTGCTCGGTATACGCTTCGAAGTAAAGAACGCATCAGCTCGGTCTTAATTTTGATTATACTAATTAGGCAGGACTTAATTACCATACTATTGAACAGTTTTGTCTTGATTGGTAAGGTTTTAATTAAAACGACAATTACCTCGGGTGCAATTAGCATGACCTTGATTAGTATGCAGCTAATTAACATAAACCTAATTCGCATGATCTTGATTAGCATTATATTATTAAGGTCTAATTAGGATGACTTTACTTAGCGTGCTTATAATTAAAGTCGCGTTAATTAGCCTGGTATTAGTTAGCACGGTCATAGCTTTACATGGCTTCATGAGCATGGTCTTAGTAAGGTATGGCTTCATTAGCTCGATCTTACCATGCCTTGGCTTAATTAGCTTGTTCATAGCATCTCTTGACTTATTTAGCTAGGTGTACCGCCCAGCCACTTAGCTAATCAGCCGGGCGCACGTCCTCAGGCAGCGAGCACACCACGAAGGGATGAAGAGGGCGCGCGCCAGTCGAGCAACGCGCAAGAATGTGCAGGCCGACCATGATGATTGTACACGTAGCCTCGGGTTTAGCTACGGTCGCGATATTGTAAGGTGCTCGGCCGGAACTAATCTCAGAGGCCACCGTGCTAATTATTCTAGAGGATACTTAGTACAGACATTAAAAGCTTCAAAACGAATTTAAACAGCCCCTGCCTTTAAAAAATATCATCAGTAAACCTTTCGGGCACTTTTATTGCATGGGTGCACTTCTGCACTCAGTGGAACGACAAACAAATGAAAGAAGATGCCTCTGGTTTGAAAACACCGCCCAATTTTGTCGACCGTCCTTGACGTGACGCTGCGTTCCATCGTAACCAATGGAACGCAGCGCGCGCTGAAGGGTGGATCTGACCTTTTCGTAATGTTGGCTCGTTCAAAAGGGGGGTGTCTCCAGAGCTCGGAAAGATCCCGAGTTTCGCCAAGCTCGGGCCATCCTGCATAGCGCCCCTAGTCCTGTAAATTAGAGTATGTATATTATTATCTTGCCCCGCTTTTTTTGTGCTGCTTACGAGGTAAAAGGCGTCGCACGGTGAGAAGCGGCGCCGCCTTCGCGGTGGCCAGTGGAACATGCCGAGCCGCGGCGCATGCGCACGGAGAGCACGCCTGCGCAGCAAACCGCCGCGCTAGAACACGAACCGCTCTCGCACTCACTCGTTGCAGCATGAGTTGTCACTTTTGCAGCATGTCTTGTCACTTGTGTTTACGACTTGTGGGGATTGAGGCTAGCCCGTCGCCAGTGCGCAGGGCTTTTTCGCCTATTTTCTGCCGTCCCCATGTCCTCGCATGACTCTCCCCTCCTCCGCGGTCCGTCGGTGCTGGGAGAGCGGGAGTAACGCTAACCTCGCACCCGGCGCCGATTCTCGACTGTGGCGCCGCGCTCGAGTCTCGCGTCTTGCGAGACGTTTCGCGCGCGCGACGGGAGTGAGAATCTCTCTGGACAGCGTGGGGTAAGCACGTATTTTTGCTTATCGTCCGTCAGCTCCTTTGTTCTTGGGGCTCGCTCGGACGGTTCGCCAACGGTGCCTTGCGCCCGCGGTGAACGCTTACCCTCCGTTGCCCTTTTCCGAACGCTAGGCCGGAAGAGCGGTGCGGTGTGTTCGCGCGTGGTCTTACTACGCCGAGCCGTACCTATCGAAGCCAACGCGAGCGGAGTTTGCCCTCACTCGAGCGATCGGGCCCTTTGGTTACTGATCGTGAGAGTACGCAGCGTAGTCGCGAGGGAACGTTTCCCCCCAGCGACGTGTCGCCGTGAGCCCTTTTGCCCGCGGAGACGTGCTAGCGGCACCCTTTGTGTTGTATTTTCGCCCGTGGCGTGGTTAAGCCCGTTGCTTTTCCCGCCGCCTTTTTGCAGCGGGCGTTGTACTGCGTTTTGTGGTGTTGCCGCAGGCAATGAAGTGTTGCCGGATCCCGAGAGCAGTATACTGTGTACTTGCCGCGCTGCGCTCGGTGCCTTTGCTGCCCGAACGCACTTGTGCTGCGGCACGCTGGTTCATGCGAGGTGACGGCAAACGCGGCCCGGTGGCTCGCTAAGTCCGAACCCACGCTAGTGGCCGTACTCCTGTGAAGTACGTGCACACTACAGACTTCATATTCGTCCCAGAAAGAAAAATTCTGATTACAAATGTCTCACGGCGTTTTCCGCGTTACCGTTCCGTGATGAGACACTCACCAGTAAGCTTTCCGTTGCGCTAAAGAAAATAAGCACCATAAAAATTGGTTGTCCCTCCCTTTAGGTGGTTGATGAAAAAAAAAGTTTGAACAAGTGTTCGTATTATATCGACTGCAATAACTTTGAAAAGAAAAGCCATTTCAGATTTCATTATGTGGAGACGCATAATTGCCGTGCGACTGCCAGAACTCTGCATGGTTTATTCTACATGGCTACACATGCCACCTCGCATGTTCTGAATCACGTAGCAGGCGAACATTCTCGCATCTTGAGATTTGCTTTATGTGCTCATGCGGGTATACTGTGTCATCAACGAGCAGTCAACATTATGCGACGACTGTCCCCAAAGGGCACGTACATTAGCGCGAGTAAAAGCGCGGTATTCAGCGTGCCAGAAATGTTGCGGCAACCGATACTCTGCCAGTAGGGTTCTTCGCACGGTGGGCGGCCGTGAAGATACCGCCAACCACCGCCGACCGCTATCTTTAAAGCGCCTACGACTCCAAACGATCCATTGGAAATGTGCCTGAGGAACCAAAAAAAATGGCACAAGTGCGCGCGCAACACCAACGGGTAGACAGCCTACACAATAGACTAGCATTATATTGAAGTAGTCGTACATACGCACTCTACCCACGGAGCGTGTCTCCCGCCGCCCTGGTTGCCTAAAACGGGGTCTGAACACATGGAATTGTGGCCTCAAAGTTCGCCAACGGCAGTGCGAGCATTCGAGCACAAGCCTTCTTGTTGCTGTTTTCTATATGCGAATTTTGTAGTCAATGCTCACGCATTGGAGGTGACGGGTGTGCGTCCACGCTACCAGAACTGCCAGGCCACAAATTAAACGTGTATGTTATCTCGAAAACGAGACGTCGTTTCAGAATTCTAAATTTTAAACTTAGCGTCTCGCCACCCCTGCCCCCCGTCCATGTATCTGCGCTGGATACTGGTACTGTGTCCGTGTGACAGCAATGTTGTAAGGTAGTGGAAATCTTAGACACCTTAGAAATCTGAGAAAATGAAGTGCCGCAAGATTTGTTTGGTGAGATGCAACTTAGCGACTATGGTTCTTCTCTACGTAAGATTGCAGTCATTCAGAGGTGAAAAACTATCCACTTACAGAATTTTCTTTATTTCGCAAGGACGACATTCCTGTGTCGGTTCACCGTTTGTGTTTTGTAAGAGAGCTGGTAACAAGAGTTCGTACAAAGTAGTGTAGCGATCCAGTTGAAGCGAAAAAATGCATGAGCCGAACAATTCATACGAAGTTATATTGTCGTAAGAGATATATGTCACACGACAATGCACATCATCTGCTTTTAAGTCTGAATAGTACTGCTTTGGCTTTGGACACATCATTCTTGATACGATTTGTTACTGACGAACCCTGCTAAGCTTCCCGTAACCGAAGTTACTTCGTCTCCAGCTATAGCTTGAGAGAGCGAGGAACTTGCGGTATCTGTATAGATTACATTCGAACTTCTCATTATAAAACTTCTTTATATGTTCAATGAGAATAGACGGTTTAGCCAGCGCTTGCCATTCTCTCGCAACATTGTGCGTTCACCGGCAACTCGCCCTAGAAAACTTCCTGTTACCGTGTTTAAGCATGGTCTTCGCCTGCGTTGCTAGCCGCGGCTGCTTGTGTTTCGATGTTTTCTGCAGATAGAATTATTCCGATGAAACGCTCTCGACTAGGGCACTGTTCTGTAGCGCGAGGATGCAGTCTGCGATCCGGAGCGAATTTGCTACCGCAAGTCAGAACGTCTTGTTTACCGAGATATGAAGGCAAAAAGAGCTGCAGCGATCAGGCGAGAAAACTGAATTCCCACAAAGAGGGCGTGGAGTTGTCGTACCTACTTCATCAAAGGCAAGTAAAGCTCAACGCGTAATCTAATGGCACAGATGCGATGCTCGGACGTTAGTCGAAGGTCCCCTATTACAAGGAACAGGTCGGACGCCTATTGTCTCCCACCCGTGGCAGATAGGTGCGCTGACGCCCGAAGTGGATAGCAAAACGTGAAAGATGGCTCAAGCCAGAGATACACCGTCAAGGTGTTTCTTGTAGTTGGAGCCTCATCAGTGTTGTGTACTGTTCGCAGCAACACGCGGGACACCAAATCAGTCGCGCTCAACATGAATCGCCGTACATGCAGTGTACGTCGTAGTGCCCATGTTTTGTTGCCGTTGCATTAGCTTTTTATGAGAGCGACGCCTGCGAGTGGGTTCGCTATGGTGCGAGCAAATGACTCATCGCCTGTGTTGTTGCCGCCAATGGACATCGTCGCAGTCTAGCTAATTTATCTTGCGGTGTGAGCATGAACACTAGATGCAGGCGGGTTAACTTGAAAGTTTGATTCATAAACAGTGTACACGATCGTAAACCATAGTAGTTCGCGTGACTCAACCGTACCTGACGTCATCACATAATGAGTTCATTTTCCATTATCTCAGGCACACCGAACACTTCGTATCGCGAGCGATTCCGATTGTTTCGCCGATCTCTACCAAAAGTACCCGGTGCGCTTTACCGTGAGGTTGTGTGCCTAGACAAATATACACAAATATGTTGGCGGCTATGACGGGAGGCATGTTTTCAGCTCCAGTCGAAAAGCTGAATTGCACAACTTCCCTATCCAGCGGATCAGGTAACTCTTCTCCTCGCCACTGCAGTTTCTGCTTGTACCTCTCTATG